>PKRV01000472.1:1738152-2040973 GCA_003709505.1 Hyphantria cunea
GTGGGAGAGCCACGCTTCGGCATGAATGGGCCGGCTCGACCGGAGTGATACCACGGCCTCACAGAAAACCGGTGTGAAACAGCGCTTACGCTGTGTTTCATCGAGTGAGTGAGGATACCGGAGGCCCATACCCCAATCCAACGCCCCCTATCCCCCTCACCATCCCCTTTCCCCCCAGGCCCCCATAGTGTGGGTCACCATGCTGCATTGTTCTTTTTCGCATTGAGGATGGTGACCACCACTCTTGGATTCTGCTCATGCTTTCCATCAGGCAAGGCAGAGTCATTTTGGCAGCTTAAATATAAAAAAAAAAAAAAAAAGATTTTCAACACCTACATCGATTACCACACAATTTGCCTTCAGAAAGTGAGATTTTCAAGAGAGAGTCCAATGTATGTACGATACTACACAGCAGCAGAAATATAACTACTATAAACAAGCTCTCTGATGAAGACAAGCAGTATTATGAAAAGTATATCTTATCATTGTGATCTGAATTTAATTTAATTTCCTTCAATTTTATCATATGTTAATAAAGTCGAATGAGGTTATAAACAAGAAAATAATAATATATTTATTAATATTTCAGACATCTGACATATAACGCCGTCTAGTCCCAAACAAAGCATAGCTTGTACGGTGGGTAAACAAATGCATGTTATACATAGAAACTATCCAAACTCCGCAACAAATATTTGCAGATCATATAAACATTTGGCTCGGAAATTGAACCTGAACCTTTAGCACAGCAGTCGCATACACTACCACTGCGTAACTAAGGCAGTCAGCATTTAGAAAGATGTAATTAAAAGTTTCTTGTGTAGGCTCGAAAATTAATCAAAAAAACTTTAATCATTTATATCAGCTTTAGTAACGTAGACATTACTCGAAAACCAAAACAGAAAGATGGTTCTCAGCGTCGATGGAAAGAATGCGTATAAAAGTAGGCTGAATTCTGAGAGTGGCGGAAAAATCTATCAATCACTCACTCTAGCACTCCTTTTCCTCTCAAGTGCACTTCGTAACGGGAAGGGCGTATTATAAAAATTAAATAATAGTCAGATCACAATGATAAGATATACTTTTCATAATACTGCTTGTCTTCATCAGAGAGCTTGTTTATAGTAGTTATATTTCTGCTGCTGTGTAGTATCGTACATACATTGGACGAATCATTAAAAAATCTCACTTTTTGCTATATAGGCTTGTTGCTAATTAGTAATTTTGGTGTTCCGCTTGCATTTTGTTTCACCAAGTGAGTAAAGATATCGGAAACTTATACCCCAACCCCTCCCTCAAAGGCCGGCAACGCACTTGTGACGCCTCTGGTGTTGCGGGTATCCATGGGCGGCGGTAATCACTTACCATGAGGTGATATGCCAGCTCGTTTGCTAAGTATTGCATAAAAAAAATTATTACTTTAAACATGCATGAAACTAATAAAACAGTGATTAGAACGAAATACTATTTGCGAACGCATGAACGCTTGCAATTACTTTATCAAATCAACTAAGAAACCATAGGGCTCCCTAGTACCACTTTGAATACCTATGTAAAGTACACACAAAATCAGTTTTCAGCTTGCGTAGTAGTTTGAGTAAGATAACTACCAGTGTACAAACATTATCAACGCTCGGGGCACGTCTAATTGCATGTTTACCAAGGGGAAATGGAATCTCAAATTGTTTACTTTCAACTTATTTTCCTTCGGAGAGCCTCATTGAATGCAAGAAAAGCGTTTCTAAAGTTTTTGGCTGAGTATTGTTTGTTAAGGGCTCCTCAGATTCTTACTACAGTAAAGTACCTGAAAAATAGTATTAATATTAAAATTATTGATAATAACAAAAAAAAGCTGACTTCAATAATCGAACCAAATTGAAATGGGACCACGCGGGATGCCATCACTAGCTTTCAGATAAAAAAAAACATTGAATTCGGTTTAACTAGTTGAAAGTTTTAAGGTAGCGAATATAAAAAAATATAGTCGCATTAAGGAGCTCATTTTTTTAAGTTGATTAGAATACAAATCACGTAAGACCTCATAAAGAAGTCTTCGTTGTTATTGTTGATAAACGATATTTATTTCTATTAAAATGACTACTTTTATAGATACAAAGCATTCTCAAATTATAGTAAAACTGAACATAAACTAAAATTCAACAATGTCTTCTCAAAATAATACAGGTATAAAAATAAAGGCAAAGATGAAAAATGAGATCTAATTTTGGCCGACAGTGTAGCATTGAGCATTGTACATGCTTTTAGATCGCAAATTATGAATATGAATGAGATTTTAATGTTTCACATATTTGCAACAAGCAAATTCAATCATTTTTTGGTTATATCAATTTCATATACACTTAATACATTATACATTTCTTTTCATTTATTTTATACAAACAGTTCTTGAAGTAAAGTACAATCTACTTTTGCGTACAAATTGCAGATTATTGTTTCGGTGAATACCACCCTTAGTTACTTAGTTTTGAGTTATAATATATTTTTTTAATGTTATTTTTTTTTATTTATCACTAACATAAATTACTATTCTAATATTTTAATACAAATATTCAAAATCAACCAAACACAATCAAATAATTCATGTCATTATAATAACCCTCTCGAATTATATAATTAATTTTTATTCATTTAATGCTTTTATAAGTTCATGAATTTTTCAGAGTAACCCTTGGTATTCAAGAAACATCAAGAGGTTTAACTATTGTACGAAAAGTAAGTGTCCAATGACCCACGAGGCCTGTGACAATGACACACGGTGGCTTTAAGTAGAAAGAACGAATAAGATTCTTATATTAGAAATATCATAAACGTTACAGAAAACATATCTTCTTTGTTTGTGTTATTCATATGACATGACTGAAACTCAAATTCATAATTTTTAGAAATACAATTGCCTGATGAAAACACGTCCCTGAAATGTATGCCATATAAATTTATATGTGGTAATTTTATTTGCTGAGATTTTATCAGTGAAGTCCCTATATAAAAATAATATTTGGCATTTGTAAAGAATTTTGTAGGATTCTTCTAGCCTTGCAGGATCCTACAAGACGAGTGTCATATTTCTTTAGAGATACTGTAAACTATATACATTTTATTGTTCGAAACAACTTTGTTGCTGATTCAGAACTGATTGAAAAATAGTTTGAATTTATTTAATATAATTAAATTTTAAGTCGAAATTTTTAGTCACTTAGCATGTAGAACTTATTGAATCAAATAGAACTAACAAAATTGGAAATAATTGCTTTTAACTACGAAATTTTCCTTCTTCACCAGTTATTAAGTTAAGAAATCATCCTAAAAAAAGACAACGTTCAACAAATTCTGTACTGAATTAACAATCACTTGACGAGGGCATTAAATTAGTTTACAAACCAAAGTTTATTTGCAAGATTTTATTAAAGAACATAAAAATCTACATATTCATTACTATTAAGCTGAACAATGTCACCGAGCAATTACAACAAGTCTTTAATAGTATTTGTTATGACTTATTTACTTTCCAACATGAATTATATTGAGTACAGGAATACAGTCGAAACTTTTATTGCTGTAACATCGCTCAAAATATCTATACATTTAGTTAGTCGTGTGCACAAATTATTGTCCATATAGAAAATGCCAACAATTAATCATGTGTTTTTCGCCAAAACAACTTTCATTTAATGTTTCTGTTCTACGAAAGGGTAAAATAAATCCTCATAGAATATCTTTAGCTGACTATCGGTCTGTTTTCTTGTGTTTCTTTCAAAATCCTTTCATGAATGTGAGAAATTATTAAAAGTTTAGAAGACAGACACAAGTAATTAAACTTGCCTTGAAAATGTTTTTATACAGTTAAATCTAACATTTGTATTATTATTTATAAACCTAAGTCATAAGATGAAGTTAAAAGCAAGGACTGATGGCATAAATAAAATAATCTAAAAAGTTAATAAAAAAAAGTTGTTTTTATGTGCTTTGTATTCTCAAAAACCCATTTGTTATATTATTTATCTAGAAAAAAACATATGAAATTCTTAAACCACTGATTACCAAGATAGAGATGTATCATAATAGAAGGTTTTATGGAATTCTTG
Organism: Hyphantria cunea; assembly: GCA_003709505.1. Classification (NCBI taxonomy): domain Eukaryota; kingdom Metazoa; phylum Arthropoda; class Insecta; order Lepidoptera; family Erebidae; genus Hyphantria; species Hyphantria cunea. The sequence continues at coordinate 1,742,256 of PKRV01000472.1, forward strand.
TTGCAATATTCCGTCTTGTGATTATGTAGATTATTAAATTTAACTTAATATAATGTTTGCAAAATCACCCTGTATAGTATAGCTCTATAACTTTTCATCAATAATATTTTACAAAGCCCTTTGTTTTATAGCCAGCCAATAAAAAAAAATATTGCGATGTGTCTACCATATTCACTGTCGTCCTGTTTATTTATGTATGAGTAATGCATTTCATAATTTCTTCTTTGATTTATTTAATAATATTTTAATATCAAAGAGATTTGATTCATTTACTGTTTTGTTCATCGGCAAAGGAAAAAAAATTATAGTAGCAGTAGCTTGCTATATAAAATACACGTTCTACAATTAAAATTGATGTAATTTTGACTATAATTATTGGAAGAGTAAGTTTCAAGTAGGGCCGGATCTGGTGGACAACTAGTACGGTTTCCGTCAGGGGCTCTCCATCATGCGCGTGAGGGCCCTGGCGGAGGAAGCTGTTTCCTAGGGTGAAGTAATGTTGACGGTATGTTTAGACATCGCCAACACATTCAACACTTTGCCCTAGAATTGTATCAGGGAGGCACTAGGGTATCATGACTAGTAGATTAGAAAGAGCGAAAGCGCGCGGAACTCTGCCGTAACACGCCAAAAGGATCAAAAGGATGCATATAGTTTACTTCCATTGTGTAGTTTTTATGTGCTTTTGAATCATAATTTTATATATTTCTGAAGGTTCGGTACACATAGATTTTAAATGTTGTAAATTTTATATTCGTTTGTTTACAAAATTTACGTTCATGACCCTTTAGGGGTAGACAGAAATGTATAAAATACCCAATAATTTATGTGCATCTATCAAAAACAAAAAGCTTTTATTTGAAGTGTTTTTTTAGGGATTTTTAAAACGTGACATTTATTACTCTAGTAGTTTATAATTTAGTACTCACATAATAAGGTTGGAAATCGACAAATTTTTGTAAGTTATAGTTAGATAAAATGAAAATCCAATTACATGAAAACAAAAAACCGATAGATTGAAAATATTAAACGATTTCACTAATCCCCCTATTTCTGTAAATCGAACTGACAACTTTCTGGAACTCCGTGTCAAATAGAATAAAAATGGTTATATTACCGAAATTAATTTCATTAAAAAGAGTATAATCATTTTTCTTGAGCTCTTCAAAAAGATAAACATAAAAAACCCAAAATTCTGAAGTAATATCATTTCATAACTATTTTCCTTTATTGTTATAATTTAACAAAGGAAAAGGGAACTAGAAACATATCACCGAAATAAATAAAATCTGTCAAGTAGAATAACTTGCAGAATCTATCAGCGGAATGTGCAAAGTTCCTGAAACGATTTGTAGGCTTTTAACGGACGACCTCGAAACTTTGCTGAAAAAGCTTTGATTGCGGTAGGACGTGTCTTACTGAGATAAATTATTTATCTAGCATTTTGTAATGAAATAAAGGCCAAGAGACAGATGGATTGCCTCATAGTAAGCAACTACCGTCTCATGGATAGCATTCGGTTCCTTTAGCAACTTGTTCGGTGAAAAAACACAAAAAAAAACATCCTGCAGGCCTAAACGTGCCGGACATGTTTCTTCCATAATTATAAGTGGCATATTATATCATTTGTATAGATTTTCATAATTAAGTTTTAATATGAACTATGAAAATCATTTAGATACTTGATTTTCATAGTTAATATTTAATAGTTATACACTATTACCAACAAAAATGGGAAGGAGATGGTGATTTTAATAATAGTTTTGGTTGCATAAAAATAATTTTAAAAGGAATGTCTCTTTAGTAAAATGTTTTTGGAATCTTCGAATCCATCCATTAGGTAGTTGTCATACTTTGGTACACACAATTCGTTAATAAAAATGAATGCTACTAATCACGTTTTAATGACACTCTAATGCCAGTATGGGGTAATTAACATAAAACTCCTCACGGATAGAGAAAAACATTAAACTATTTTTTTAAGATGAAGAATACCTTCTTACAATTTCGTTTATTTAAATATAAAATTATTGAAACAAACAAAATGAAATTGACAAAGAAAAAAATTAAGAAATTGGCAGATCTATGTTTAAGTCTAGATTGTTGAATTAAAGTTAGCGTTAATTTATTATGACCCGGAAATAAAGTGAGCTCATGTTCTTATGTTTTATATATAAGGAGGAGTCAGCCAATGGTCGAAATTTGACAATAATTAATTTTTATTTAGTATTCTGCACTCCTCCTCTAGGTCAACTTTAACTGTGGCAACTTTCATATTCCTCTGTTCGCATAATTTTCGTAAAAAGGAATACAAAGTTTTGTGACTCTGAAATTTGAGTATCTATGAGTAGTAATAGCCACTTGTCATCTTCTTCTCTTCTTCTTCTTCTTCTATACTATAAAGAGGAAATATTTGACTGTTTGTTTGCATTGAATAGGCTCCAAAACTACTGAATCGATTCGAAATATTCTTTTACCATTACAAAGTTAAATCATCCCCGAGTTGTTACATTAGCAAAAAAGTTAGGGATCCGCATGAAAACTTCATAATGAAGCCTAAGGTCTAAAATAATACCCAAAAAAATCCCTATATTGCGTGCGCTGCGGAAAGTATTGACGATAGAGCAAAATGATGTAACACGATTTTATAGAGAACATCAATATCTACGAAAAAAATTTGGTTAAATACCCATATCTACCCGTGTGAATTGAAACAATTCCTATGTCAAACCTTTTGCATATCCGTGGTGTAACAGGTCAAAACCTCCTTACGAGCCTCGTTTCTACGATAAAATCTATGTTGCTGTGGACTATTAAAATAGGCCGACATTGACATAAAGGTACAGCAAAAAAACAAAACACGATTAGTATTACCTGAAAAGAAAGCTAAAAGTAAACAGTTGCAGTAATCTATTCAGGAAATATATAGTGACAGGGCAGAGGGACGTGCGAGTTTGTTTATTTTCCATTCTTTTATGCTGCCGAGCGTCACAAACTTTTTACAGTTTCCCGTCTGTCAGCAAATATCGAAAAAGGTGGTAATAGATTAAATCTGTTAGGAAATGGCGTGGAAATCTATTCACGAACTAAAAATTTTAGATTTATTGAGGTAGAATAGAAGATTGAAATTATCTAACCATTTCGCAGGGGCAGTCAAGAATGAATAAGATTATAAGGGATCGAAAATGTGGTTTTTGGATTTGCTTTGCTTGATTTGCTAAATACAAAGTTTTTGTATTTATTCTACTTATAAACGCTTTGCAATGAGGAATTGATTTTTTTTAAATAGACACTCTGTTTGAAGAACCGTTTGTAGAACATCCGAAGTAACTATCGATGTGTCCGTGTGATTACAGAGGTGATATTTTAATTTTGTAGAGTGTGTCTTTTAAGTGCAAGATTAGTATCGTGGTTTAAGCGGTCACCATGCCGCTTCTAGTCTAGCATCGAGTCTTGTTGGTCTAATCCCACTTGGGATACGATTTGTGTGATCTACAACTTTTTGTTCTGAATGTATGTGTATCCGCTTCAAGTATGTTGATGAGGTCTCCCACGCTACAAAATTTATTAATTATGTGAGCGTTGTCTTCGAAAAAAATAGAAAAATACAACAAGTTACTTTTGTAAGTTAATTCTGTCTGTTCAAAAGTAATTTTGTCTGTTACGCTTTTACGGTTAAGCCACAGCGTCGATTTCATTGAAAGACATATATTATATCCGTGTTTCTCAATGAAATCCGCGCTGTTTCTTGAGGAAGGACATTGGCTACTTTTTACCGCGATAGCCAATATACAGGTGGACGAAGCATTTTTTTTTTTTTTTTTTTGACGTGGTGGAAGCCTCAGGTAAGGGAAGTCTAATATACATGTTATACCTTGCAACTTACTAACTGCTGCTAATACTGATATAATACCGGGAAAAAAAGATAATGTTTCCATTCTTTTATAGCCTCGTAATTTCTTTTATACAATACTGCAAGTTGTCAGGTTTATGAATAGGCATTTGAATTACCTGGAGAAATAAAACAGATTTTAAGTGATATAAGGCACTGGTTTTTCTCTAGTCTACACATATTTTTTTCATTATTACATTTCTAGTCTATTCTGAAATGTATTCTTTCGATTGTATAATATTTCATATAAATAGAGCCATATGCACTTAGCTTTTCCTCAAACTACTTTCGCCAGCTTAACTAAAGTTTTGTAAATCCACTAACAGCTTTCTACAGCTTCTCTTGCTTTCTAAATTCTATGAATTTGTCCAAAAAGGAAATTATTAGAATGCACATTTAAATAAGGTTTCGTTTTTGTGTATTAGTCAGCTAGCGCTTAACTTTGCTGCATAAAAGAATGCCAATTAAAAAACTAATAAAACTAACACAATAATATTAGTCCACAGATGTATAAAAATAGGATAGGTAAAGAAAATTATTCTTATACTTACTAAAAACGATACTTATACTTACTAAATTGAATGGTGATTATGAAAATGAAACCATTCTGAGACAGAAGAAGTGATTGTGCTCATTACATTCTCATACATTACCATCTTCAGTTCAAAACGTATCTACAAACTCTCATTTAGTAAACAGAATGACTCACAATCAAGTACATCTAAGTTGTCGCGTAAATTATATAGTGTATATACACGTACTGAGGGAGAACCTTGTCGTATTCAACAAGAATTTTACCGCTGAGCAGATTTGGGATGGGATTGCTTTACAATCTGATTACGCATAGGAACACGCGTACACAACGCAATCGCCGTTTTGTTCCAATTTTCTGTGTCGGGCTTCTATAGCAAAGGGTAACTTTCCATTTTCAATAAACGCTATCTGCATTAATTTTACATTATAAATGATGGCAAAATCTCATATTTCTTTCTAAAATACATACTTATCATCCACAGATACCGACTTCATCCGATCGGATTAGGCATGATCAAAACATGAAGCCGTTATTGTTAATTGCTGCTGCTGAAATGTATTTTATGACAACACCAGGTGGTATTGCTTTTAATATAAGGTTAGCCTTTTCTTTTTTCGTCTGTGCAGAAACACCCCCGGATATCACTAATACTTATAACCGCATAATGACTCAGGTACTAGTAGCGGAATATAAGTTTGGTCTGCGAATAAATGGCATAAAATTTCCACATTTCCATTCATATTTCCGACATTTTATGATTACCTAGAAAGTACTTACGTTAAAAGCATTAAAAATACGTTCCGTATTTGACTTACCATTAATTACATTTTCTCGTAGCCCTGGGTGTTCGACGGAGCAGATTAAATTATTTGCATCCATAGAAATTTATCATGATTTTTCAACGTTGCCAGTATTACTGAGAATTCTCGGTATTTTTTTAATTAAACTATCTATTAATTATTAAAAGTATATAACAGATATATTTAATAAGTAATGATAACATTAATTTATATAATTTTAAGTGTTCGTGTTTAAAATACTAAAATGACATGAAAATAGCATCGAAAGGTTAATGTTCATGATCGTTGTAATGGATTTCATTTGTACATGTTGAGTATAAACGTCGCTACTATTTAAATGTAAAATGACGGTTGTTTAAAAAATCAATAGAAACTTTTAAACAATTAGAAACTAATTATCGCTGTCCATAGACTTGTCTGTAGGTAGTATTTATAACACATTAGGTGCTAGGTTATTGTAGCTGTATTTTGAATCATTTTTCATTCGTGCAATCAAAATATTAGCATATTTTGATTGCACGAATAAGGTTATAAACCTATAATACCGAAATAAGGATATAAAATAATATTTATCAAATTTTATGCTAAGGAAGTTAGGCAATATATTTTATCAAAGTTTACCTCGAAACGTAACGTGACTGAAAAATTTACTTACGTTTTGTTAGAGAACGTATCGTGTGTTACTTCTAAAAGATGCTAGAGAAACCTTTTATTATGAATGAGGACAGGAAGCTACCTTCAAAGCTATAACTCCTATATCTATTCAGATTCTCTGAATTTCAGGATAGCTAAAGTACCTGTAATGTTTGGAACTTTATATTCAACGAGGATTAAGTTTTAATCTTGAAAGGATTATTTTAAAAAGCTAAAGTTTGAGTTGATTATTTCATTACTACTACCCTTCGTCGACATTTGTATTACATATGTAATTAAATAATAAGGTTTTACGATGTCAACTTAGGCATCTGCAGCTTGTAATCTTCAGCTTTAAATTTTAGACTGTAATAACTTTTAAACTCTTGTCATAAGCACATCCATACCGACTTATACTGTCCTTATTACTACCATTTTGAAAAAAATTGCCGTATCCTTTTCTGTTCATGATGTCTATCACTAAACGCACTTTATACATAACAAGCTACTAGGAAAACTAATAAGCAATCAAAATACACCCTGAAATAAAAGAATACAAAGTAAAAGAACATATTAATTTCCGTGAGACTCTCAGCCGTCTACATACAAGGATGCAATTACGAGTACTCAGAAATATCTCATTTAAGCTTGAACAACGAAACCCTATTTGCCTTTAGTTGCCTCTTTTGTTTCGTCCACTTTCATTAATCTACTGGCCCTTGGCTCTCTAACATTTTATTGCACCACTGCTGGTAACATAAGTTTTATGTACTAACATTTCAACGAGCCCAAAAATTTAAAAATATTTATATACAAGTCTCGCGACTAATATTTACGTGATAATTTATATAAATGTCTATAAGTGATCAATTCGTTATCACCATCTGTTGGTCTGTTGGTTTTTCTGCTTGTCAGTAAGTCCGTCAAGAACAGATTTTGGCAGTAAGTGCCCTGGAAACTTAAATACACTGGAAACTTTAAAAAACTTTTTAATTAAAAACTTGTATGTTGCGCTTGAAAATTCAGTATTATATACATCAAAACATGTGACACCATTTTGAAATGGTAAAAGTTTATCGGGAAAACCAAATGGTCGAATATCTTTGAAAATGGATTTTCGACTCGTCCTTCGGTTTTACTGTATCGAATAATCATAAATGTCACTTATAGATAAAATATAATGTTGGAAAGAAATAATCTCATGAAACAGTTATGGGCTGTGATGCAGATTGAAAAATGCTTTACGACCCATGGTCGGGGCTTTTCTGTAGAGGTTTTAATGAATATTTGAGTACCTTGAGATTTTGCTTACTTTCACAGTAAAAGGTAATTTACTGTAAAATACAGATTAAAATTGCAGGCTCACAAAATATTATGATTTAAAATATTTCAAATTTTCAGAAAGCGTATGGAAAATAAAAAAAAAGATTATTTAGTAAAATAACATTCCTATTAAGGCTAAGAGGTTAACAGTACTAAGTATAACCTTTATAAATTAAGCAATTCTGTGAAAATCTAAGTTGTATATAAATATGATGGAATAGAATTGAGATAATAATTTCACACAATTTTTTTTGTCGATTAGATGCTATTTCTATCTGATTTGATTTTCATTACGTAAACACAATATAACTTATTCAGGTATGAGGGCCAGTTTCGCCAGTTCTCGACAAAGTTTCAAATACAAATTGCCATAGTCGTCTGTTATTTATATAGTTATCTAGCATATTTCTCTCCCTCTGAGTCTTGTGACACTAAAATCTATTCCTTTAGCCAAGTTGACATTCTTGAAGCGTAGACAATAATGGTAAACTAACAAATATGTGGAAATGACATCTTTCGACGCTAAGTCACTTGATCATAACGAAATAAATATTAGTCAAAAATACAAGTAAATAGCGGCCCAAGCTATTGAAGAAAGATATTTAACGCGATACAGTTGCATGTTGGCTAAAGGGGCTGCTTTTATTTAGAGAAAACGTTCATAAGTCTGTGTATGTATTTAGGTATGTGTATGTTTATGTATCTAGTATGAGTAGATGTGTATTTATATATGAATGTTAAATATTTTGAATTTAGTGTTTTTTTTAGTTATTATTCACATTTAAATATTAGATTTGTGCACTCTACTACTGCTACCCTAACTAATGTCACCAAATTATCCGTATAAATGTTATCTGTAAGAGACCGCCATAAGCGATAAGACCACCAATTGTCACATTTGTATGTTGTTACTCTTTTTTTCTATCTGTTAAGTGTGTACAATAAAGATAAATATAAATAAAAATAAGAGTCTGTCAGAGACTTTATCAACGAATAGTGAATCTGGTCCTTAATAGCGGTTTTGATAGTTTTGTAGTTTACCTACTCAACAGCAATTTGCCATCAATCATTTTAAAATGCATGTAAATGCACGTCAGCAATAATCTTTGTTTATTAAACAAAATTTTTCAGTGGCCTCCCTTTGCGTACCGCTTAAGCAGTTGCTTTGATTTTACAGCCCTATTCTTTTTTAAATTATTAATTACAAATGACCAGTGCATCTCTTATGTGCTGCAAGTCCTAATCCATCTTTTAATATACGCGACATGGTCCTAGGTGCTATCTTCATCTCCCGAGATGAAATCTTTTGCTTTCGGACAGGATTTTTTCGAATTCTTTTCGTGGACGGGTAGATATTTTTCTGTCACATACCGAGGAGGTTTTATTGTACCTATAGCCTGGCACGCAAATATTTGACCATGCGCATTGAGGATTAGTACAATTAAAATTAATATCGATTTTTTCGTTGTTTAATGGATATCTGCTTCCTCCTTTAAAATATACAAGAGCACCGATATTGTTTCACCCATCAAAATAACTGTACGAACAATGGTCTCATAAAACCTCAATATTTTTATTAACATAGAAAGTACTCAGCATAATGGCGTTCTTTACTGCTGAATATACTTCACGAAACTCAGAGTATTTCAACGTTATATATTGGATTACTAGCACGCATATTACCAACGTCGTAAAACCTTCAACGTGTTTTGTTTTCGGTTTCCTTCACATTAAAATGTTTACGATGTACTAATAAATGAGAATTTCATATTTACTCACAGTTATTTAGAATATTTCCATTAATAACAAAAGTAATTTGTTGTTGCTAGATTGCTGGATTTAATGGTCTTATTCTGGCCATTAATAGTGTTACAATTTAAAATAAGGAAATTATTACATTTGAGTTTGAAATCTGCATTTTTATATGATTGTTCAGTGTGTCCTTCTTATTTTCGTGCCAATATATTGTAAAATATTATGTGATATTAAAATAGTGTGGTATGATCCCGAGAAACGATTTGCCGTGATCGAATTACATAAAGAAATATAAAAGTATTTTAAATAAATAAACATAAAGTAGGTATGGAGCCAAATATATTTTTTTTAAATCCTCAATACGCATGTTCAAATATTTGCGTGCCAGGCTATAGGTACAATAAAACCTCCTCAGTATGTGACAGAAAAATATCTACCCGTCCACGAAAAGAATTCGAAAAAATCCTGTCCGAAAGCAAAAGATTTCATCTTGGGAGATGAAGATAGCACCTAGAACCATGTCGCGTATTGTAAAAGATGGATTAGGACTTGCAGCACATAAGAGATGCACTGGTCATTTATAATTAATAATTTAAAAAAGAATAGGGCGGTAAAATCAAAGCAACTGCTTAAGCGGTACGCAAAGGGAGGCCACTGAAAAATTTTGTTTACGGATGAGTAAAATTTTATACGATTTTACTTATATAACAACATTACAATCGAAATTACACTGGTATGCAGGAAACTAAAAAAAAAATACCGGTTTACAAAAATTCGGCCTTTTAAAACGGTATTATTCATTTTTTAAAGTAGTAAATAGTAACGTACGTAATATGCTTGAATCGCATTACGAGATACGTAAACGTGCTTCCAGAACGAATTACATTAGACACTTCAAACACGGCCGCATACTTTCTTCATTTGCATATTAACTTTGCGGGAAAAATGCAACTTAGACGCTTAACAGTGTTAGACTAGTTTTAACACAGAACCTAGTGTTTAATAGCATTTAACTCATACCTTTGAATAATTTTATTCATTGTTAATATTTTTGATATAAGCAATGCGTCAAACATCAAAATACCATACGCTATAAACAGTCAAGTCCGAGTTTTGAGGTATAAACATATCAGTTTTGAAAATGTACCTGTACCGGTAATGTTCTGTTTCATTGTTTTTCATTACTAAATACTTTTGTGATCAAATTTAAACATTACCATTTACAATTAATTATAAGTTTATTATGTAAAACCCACTCTTGTATTCATTTTTACACGGTTTATTTTCGATAATTATTGTTATACTAGGTGACCCGGTGAACTTTGAATTACATACATATATTTGTGTAAAATATGAAGACAAATTTCAGCAAGCACCATTATTTTTTACATTTTAGCTGCTAAAGTTACTCTGCTCTGCCTGATAAAAAGCATGAGTAGAATCCAAGAGTGGTGGTCATCATCCTCCGGTAGCCTATTGAAATGCTTTTTCACTTCAAACCTTAACAAGTTGTATGTACTTACCGTCCACATGAAGCACTGTGGCTATTGATAAAAATACATTAAAATTTTATTCGTTAAATTTTTAAGTTCAGGCTGACAGACTTTGTGTCTACTATTAGGAATCATAATACTGGAAAGGAAGTTTGAAGAACTTTATAATGACACTGTTAAAATAAATACCAATTATACAAGAAAAACTTCACTTAGCGTAGTAGCTGTAATTGTAACCGTTTTGTTTAGCATCGCAAAAAATACTACTTAATATATAAATTTATAAATTACTACTTAATATAATACTACTAAATTAGCTCAACTGACGAGCAATAAGTGTTTTTATTATAAATGGAAACATTCAATTTATCTGTTGAACAACTGAACCATATTATATTCTATTTATTACCGTATTTTTTTCATCAATTATCATTAATAACCCATAATTCCCACTGCTGGGCTCGGGTTTCCTCTCAGGAGAGGGTTAAGGCCATACGTCCCCAAGCTTGCCAAGTGCGGATTGGGGACTGGTAAGACAACGTTGTGGCTACATAATCTTGTCGTTGGATGTTTTATAAAGCCGCCCAAATGCCTCCAACTAAGCTTCACGACTATTATCCTATGATAACAAACGGGACCGACTCCTTGATGTGACCTCCGAATCAGTAGATCATATTATCACATGCCAGGATTGCAAGCCTTAAAATTTATAACTAACCAGATTTCGGGTTTTTTGTTATTTTTCCGTATATTACTGAAAATGATCAGAATTAAAAACTAAATCGAACTTCAGGGGGTTTTTTTATGGCGACGTACGCGGCAAAATTTTTGAATTTTTTAATATTATACCATAAGAATTTCATTATAAAATCTTTTTAAGATTCAATACGAGATATATACTTCTCTATAGAAGCATCCCAAAAGTAAATAATACACGGAAAAGAAAATGATAATGACAATCTTAATGTATAAATAACAATAATTATAATAATTTATCTTAATGATAATCTTAATATGGCTTCACTGTGTATCTTCTACCGCATTTACCATGGGGAGTGCTCCGTGGAATTGTTCGGGCTGATTCCTGCCACCTCTTTCCGACATCGTCCTTCGTGACAGAAATATCATCCCATCATCTTGATGGTTGGCAGTCCACAACTGTACGCTTTTCAAGGAACTTTCTGCCTCGCACAACAAAACTGTGGAATGAATTGTCGCCTGCGGTATTCCCGGACCAACAAGACCTTCAAGCCTTCAAGAAAATAGCGTACTCCTTCTTAAAAGGCCGGTAACGCACTTGTGACGCCTCTGGTGTTGCGGGTGTCCATGGGCGGCGGTAATCGCTTACCATCAGGCGATACGTCTGCTCGTTTGCCTCCTTTACCATAAAAAAACCATCAGTTAAAATTAAAATAGATTTACATTATATTATAAATCAACTTTAGCTCTAAGCTTATAAGTTTATAATCTAGTATTATCGCTACTAAAAGTAGCCTGTGCCCTTTACTAAGTTCTGATCTATCTATATGCCGCATTTCATACCAATTGGTGCAGGGGTCTGGAGTGGAATTTATAATATCTTCTATGTAAGAAGAGATAACATACATTAAGAAAACAATTATACTAATTCTGAGCATTTTAAATAATACAGTATTCGATTACAAATATACAAACAGTGTTATGGTGCTATATTAAGCTATCATCAATCATGATAAATATATGCTCTAAATGCAATGAATAAATGTGATGATTGAACGAAGTTTCACAATTAGGTATTCTGTATTAATTTAATAGTAGCATTCAGTTGCTCGTTTGTTATAAATTTAAATTTGCAAAGCAAAAGATATGTATAGTTCTGTGAAACTGTCTAGAATATTTTAGGTAATAACTATAAAGTTATCTTTTATTGGCATAAATACATTCATATGATATACTGACGAAATAATCCGATTATTAACCATAAGATATTTATAATAAATAAAATTTTTTTTCTAAATATTTTATATTTATAGATGAACATATAAATGATAAATGAACATATAAATGATAAATGAACATAAATTAGTCATTTGAATGGATACGGTCAAATATTAACATTTTGTGGTTTTAAAGCAAAAAAAAATAAAATATAATGAATTTTGAATTTTCTAGAAACAGATAATTCGAGATATGCAACGCTACCCTGATTAACTGAAAACTGTTGATGAGGTAGATTCCCAATTGCAGTATTTACTTATCCTTTTAAAATTCTTCGAATCCGAATCCCATTTGATTCTTAAAATTTTCTAATATGGGCATCGGTAACAACTGACATAATACTATATTGGTACTCTTCAGAATATTAAATTATCGAAGTAATTACATATTTTAAAATTAAATCAACAGTGCATTAAAATGCCAAAAAAGTCTTGAATTTAACTTGTAATCTCCATTTTCTTTAAAAAACTAAAGTGGCATAATAATTTCTTTCAAACATAATATTCCCCGAATGAGTACTTTGCATCAAAATAATATCAACATATCAAAAATAATGAGAGTAATAATTCAGAGTATAATGGTTTAAAAACAAAATCTGACAGTACAAAGTTATCATGGATTTAAATTCCCTATTACGGTTATAGAACTTTATTTTTCTCAAAAGAAATTAACAACATATTTCAATTCATGAGAAACTTTGAACAAAAAATAAGATTTACATAGTAGAGAGTTTATTTGTTAACAGATAAGCACTGGTACATACTCACATTATCATGTCCTATACCTTCACCAACTCTGTCCCAAAAATAATTAATATTCTGACACTAGAAGTAATTACGCTCAGTTAAGACTTACAAACAAATTAACACTTTATGCCCAAAAAAACAATACTGTCATAAGCTCATGATCAACAGTAAACACGCTTAAATACATTCCAGAGAAAAAAATTAGAGAACTATAGCTATGGCTCTCCTGATAACGTTCACCAATAAACCTGACCCTAGAGATATGTTTTATCTGTGAAATTTACCGAACTCATTTGATGGGTAGCCAGTTACAGACCCATTTCGTATTAAACAATCCCTTAACAGTCATAACATTATATTTAAACCGATAAACGAATTATGACGGCATTTAAACCTACGATACATTATTTTTTTATCTATTTGTTCCAAACTCTGTAGGAAAACGAACCCTGAGTATATCCATTTACTCTCTTATCATCCACTGCTATCATCACTACATACATACCTGTATAAAAATTGGAAAATTCTAGAGAGAATTGAAAAGACAAAATATTTAAACGAATAGATGCTTTTCATTTGAGCACTTTGCTATTTATTGGTTATATAAATATAACAATTATACATTTTTTTATGTATGGCCCTGCCAAAATGACTCTACTCTGCCTAATTTAAAGTATAAGCAGAACGCAAGAGTGGTGGTCACCAAACTTATTACGAATACAGACAATGCAACAATGCAATATGGTGATCAACACCATGGCGACCCTGTGATGCTTCTGCATCATTGGACCTCCGGTTTCGCACTCACCAACGAAACACGATAGCATGAATGCTGTCATTTTACATTGATTATGACTTAAAATGACAACGCGTATTGACGGTATTGCTCTTACGGTTTCTACTTAGAAATTCATAATATATATCTTATCACATCAAAACGACTTGAAAAAGTATCAACGAATAGTTAAAATAACAAATGTGCGAAACATAGATATGTGTCTTAACTTTTAGCATTCCTTCGAAAGCTATAACAATAAATCTTCCGTCTTAGGTACCCACGTTATATTTCAGAAGAGTCCCAGTTCGCTTATAAAAAATAACTTTAATATATTCCGATATATTTGTTACGTTACAAAGTTGTGTTATAAGGAGTTTATATTTGTTTCATTTTTACAATACCTAATGGAAAATAATAACAAGAAAGAAAAGACAATGTATTTTAGTATCGCTGAAGATTTCCTCCGGGATTTATAGTTGTTCTACTTAAAATTGATAGTGAACTAAAATTCGAAATAAGGTTTTTTTATAGAATGGCACCGCAGCCCTCCCCGGGCGATCAGAACCATCGTAAAGCCATCAATCAGTATTCATCTTTTAATTTACTGTTGAAAGCAACGTATCATTAATTTCAGATTCATTGTTATCAAGATTGTACCTACAAAAATAGTTTATTAACTTCCTAAAAGCTTTTATTCTATTATGAATCAAACTTTTTTTATTGAAACCATTATATTTTTTACTATTTGTTATCTGTCATGTTTGTATGCTTAATAAATGAAGAGAGGGTGCTGGAGTCCCCCGACTTCTGGATTTCTTCTCTTAGGGACTCCTAGGATGGCAAACACTTGTGTCTCTTGAATTGCAGGTGGTAGTAACTTACCATGAGGTTACCTATCTTTTTTTTATGGAATAGGGGGCAAACGAGCAGGCATATCGCCTGACACCCGCAACACTAGGGGCGTCACAAGTGCGTTGCCGGCCTTAGGGTTTGGGAGGGGGGCTGAGGGGAAGAATTATAGGCCTCCGGTACCCTCACTCACTCAGTGAAACACAGCGCAGGCGCTGTTTCACACCGCTTTTCTGTGAGGCCGTGCTATCACTCCGGTCGAGCCAGCCCATGCATGCTGAAGCGTGGCTCTCCCGCGGTGTAAATCTGCTGGTTCATTCTCTTATATTATATAATCTTAAACAAATCTTCCTTGTACCGAAAATTTGGGGTTTTATCTTGATATGTCATTGGTCAAGCAATGATGACTTTTTTATGGATTTGCAATAGTTATTAAAGGTAAGAAATATAAGAACTTTTCCTTTTTAAAATTATCTATGGATTTAACATTTGAATCCTAACTTCAATGACTTCTAGATTACTTTACCTCAAAAAGTGACATGTAGAAATGATTAGAATTTTAAATCATATTGAGTTATGTAAATAATATCAATTACACATGATGTAATTTATTTAATTTAAATATATTTTTATTGCTTCTCGTAGTATGACTGATTTTTAAATTTGTTAACGTGACTATCATTAATTATGACTCAAGAAGTGAAGAAAGGATCACCAGCGGTGTATGGTAAAATCTCTCCTCCGGCTATGGAAAAGGGTAAAGTTTCGTACTGCACAGATTTGGACAAAACGGTAATAAGAGCTAGCTGCGAGCGTCGTGGTTGGACCCAAGTGGGCATAGATGATGAGTGGAACTTTTATTGGTCTTATACACAAAACTGTCGAAATCTTTTTAGTATAGAAAGCGGCTATCGAATGAATGACAATCAGCTGATTAATCATTTTCCTAATCATTACGAACTCTCCCGCAAAGACTTATTAGTCAAAAATATCAAAAGATATAGAAGAGAGCTTGAGAGGGATGGTAATCCTTTGGCTGAGAAAGCAGATGTAGTTTCACCTAATGGACAACTCAGCACACGGTATATACATTTAGATTTTATACCAGTTACATATGTCCTGCCTGCTGACTATAACATGTTTGTGGAAGAGTACAGAAAGTCACCACAGAGTACATGGATAATGAAACCATGTGGCAAATCACAAGGTGCAGGTATATTTTTAATAAATAAGTTGTCAAAAGTAAAAAAGTGGTCTCGTGACGCAAAAACTGCCTTTCATCCCCAACTAAGTAACAAAGAAAGTTATGTAATATCACGATATATCGACAACCCACTTCTGATTGGAGGCAAGAAGTTTGATCTACGCTTGTATATATTGGTTACATCGTATCGTCCTTTGAAGGCTTATTTATTTCAACATGGGTTTTGTAGATTTTGTACAGTTAAGTATGATACGAGTGTCGCCGAACTCGATAATATGTACGTTCATTTGACCAATGTTAGTGTACAGAAACACGGAGGAGATTATAACAGCTTACATGGCGGGAAAATGAGTATACAAAATTTCCGCCTGTACTTAGAAGGCACCAAAGGAAGATCTGTAACTGATAAACTATTTGCAGAAATGCAGTGGTTGATTGTTCATTCTCTAAAAGCTGTGGCACCAGTAATGGCCAATGACCGTCATTGCTTTGAGTGTTATGGCTACGATATTATTATAGACAGTAACCTGAAACCTTGGTTAGTGGAAGTGAATGCATCTCCGTCACTTCAATCCACGACTCATAATGATAGAATATTAAAGTTTAAGCTAATCGATAACATAATGTCTATAGTATTACCACCAGATGGAATACCAGATGCAAGATGGAATAAGATTCCCAGTGAAGAAGCGTTAGGTGATTTCGATATTTTAATTGATGAAGAATTAATAGACAGAGAGGATACAACCTCTCGTTACAATAAATTACATCGTGTTAAAATGTGAGTGCTAATTAAGTTTGTTTTGCAAAATATTTTGTTTGAAAGTAATGTGTAAGAAAAAGTTTTTTATTGTAATCCCTATATGGGTCATTCATTAAGTGACAAAATAATTTAAAGAAATTTGTAGAGTTATTTATTGCTATTATATTAAGCCTGATTATAAAAAAAAACTTTACAGCTTCGCAGAGTACAGTAAATTTAAACCATAATTTATATAATCATTGTTTACTATTAATGAAGATTGTCTTATTATATTATATGTAAGAAACTATTTTTGACTGTAAAACTGTACTCAATTTTTCTAAATAATATTACCCATTCAATTGTGACAATATTTTTTTGATGTTGCTTATTGTATTCTTGAAGAATAAAATATTTAAAAAAGGATATGCGGCGGATTCATTTACTAGTCTATTTTCGCGATCTTTGTTCAACCAAGCATAAAATATATGAATTTCATAATGCAGTGAGGTAAACAAAAGCAAAATAACTTGGAATAATTTATTACGTATTTGATTTATTTGAAAACTATAGAAGAAACATTACCATTCTGAAGAAAAAAACGTATTTTTAATACCAATTCACCAAAAAAACTTCTAAAATAAGGTGCAACAGTATGAAAGATTTTTAAAGCAGTTCTTAGCATACAGAGCCACTTCAAAGGTGGAGCATCGTATTTATGATCTCTGTTCTCTCTGTTCCGTACTGCAAAAAGTTAATAGCTGAAAGTAAATATTAGAAAGTCGGTAATTTAAACAGCACAAATAGTTACAAAAGCTCCTGAAATTGTAGTTGAACTGCTTAGTCATAAAAAATCAAGTGAGAAGTCATATAAACGCAGTTACAACTCGCGATAAAGCTACTTACTTACCAACTTTTTGTTAGTTAGCTAAGACTACAAGTACATATATCTATTTTTATAGGTACTTATATGGTGCAACCCTCAAATTATTCATTGTATATATAGAAACTGTTTTTTTTTCAAAGCAGGAACAAACAATGGGAAATTATTTCCCACTTATTTAATCTTAAGAAAATGCAACAAATATTAATGCTACGAATGTTCATGTATTTACTAGAATTTTTATCTTCAAAAAATGTCAAATCTCCCACCAGAACCGTCTTTATCGCAAAATATT
The DNA here is from genome assembly GCA_003709505.1 of Hyphantria cunea. NCBI lineage: Eukaryota > Metazoa > Arthropoda > Insecta > Lepidoptera > Erebidae > Hyphantria > Hyphantria cunea. The sequence goes on from PKRV01000472.1 coordinate 1,760,161, forward strand.
TCAAACTGTGTTTTTTACATCGAGACAGGATGGCAGTTTGTGGCTTTTTTCAAAATTTTGCATAATTTGGATAAAAATATCAGCAGAATTATTGTTTCTGAGGTTGGTACTGATTAGAGTTACTAAAGAAGAAATAAAAAAATACGGTAGTGTCTAATGGGAAATCATTTTATTTCTCAATATCGATTAAGGATTAATAAATAGTCAACCATCCAAACATGTTTTGGCTAAGATTCCTTACCTTTGCAATGTGTTGGCCTAATCGTGTGCCATCAACCTACTGAGGTCACCTTTTGACTAGTAACTTCAGAACAACATAATTACACTTTTAATGAATTTACCTGAGATAATAGGCAATATGCGCATTAGTCAAATAACGTTAAATGAACTAGAAAGTAGAAAATTTTGTATGTTACTTTGTATGATTTACATCAGTATTTTATCATAGTTTGATATGCCTCAATGACCTTACACTAAAACTTAGTTCTACGAAAATAATATGTAAACAAATATGTCTTGTATGTATTATATTAGATAGTGTACCCAGTTAGATTATTTTTATCACAAATAATTGCACCAGCCCTTACACTAATATTCAATAATTTCTAACTGACAAATGAAGTTTGTAATGGTAAGGTGAAATTTAAAATTGCTGGATTCCTCTTTCATTTTCAACATTTTAAGACTACTTAATTTCTCAATGGCAAAATCATCGTTAGCCAAACTACATAAAAAAATGAAGCAAATGTACTAAAACGTCAATTTCAATTGACGTTTATCATTGTTATATTTGCGTCTCGTTTTATTGAAAAAAATGTACTGTTTTTAGGTAAAATATTTTTTTTAATTTACACGTTATGGCTTTGGAAGCTAAGAAAACAAGCCCACAATTTTGTAAAGGTACCACGACTAATACAGAAAAAGGTAAAGTAACTTATTGCACAGACTTAGAGAAATCAGTGATAACGACAAATTTTGACCGTCGCGGTTGGATTCAAGTGGGGCCCGATGATGAATGGAATTTTTACTGGTCATTTATACAAAACTGTCGAACTCTTTTTAGCATAGAAAGTGGCTACCGAATGAATGATAACCAAATGATAAACCACTTTCCTAATCATTATGAACTTTCCCGTAAAGATTTGTTGGTGAAAAATATAAAAAGATATAGAAAGGAGTTAGAGAGGGATGGTAATCCATTGGCCGAGAAAACGGACGTAATTTTGCCAAACGGTCAGGTTGTCACCCGTTATATACATTTGGATTTTATACCAATTACATACGTGTTACCTGCTGATTACAACATGTTCGTAGAAGAATATAGAAAGTCACCCCAAAGTACATGGATTATGAAACCATGTGGAAAATCACAGGGTGCAGGAATATTTTTAATCAATAAACTGTCAAAACTTAAAAAATGGTCTCGCGATGCAAAAACTGTTTTTCATCCACAACTGAGTAGTAAAGAATGTTACGTTATATCACGATATATTGACAATCCACTTCTGATAGGTGGAAAAAAATTTGACTTAAGGCTCTACGTTCTAGTTACATCATTTCGCCCACTGAAAGCCTATTTATTTCAACATGGTTTTTGTAGGTTTTGTACTGTTAAGTACGATACAAGTGTGACTGAGCTTGATAACATGTATGTACACTTAACTAACGTAAGTGTACAGAAGTATGGAGGTGATTATAACAGTTTGCACGGTGGAAAAATGAGTATACAGAATTTTCGTCTTTATTTAGAAGGTACTAGAGGCCGCGCTGTAACCGAGAAATTGTTTGCGGAAATGCAATGGCTTATTGTACATTCATTAAAAGCGGTTGCGCCAGTAATGGCAAATGATCGCCATTGCTTCGAATGTTATGGTTACGATATTATTATAGACAACAATCTGAAACCGTGGCTAGTGGAAGTCAATGCATCACCTGCACTTCAATCCACAACTCATAATGATAGAATACTAAAATATAAACTCATAGATAATATCGTGTCTGTCGTTGTACCACCTGATGGAATACCTGACGCTCGATGGAATAAGATTCCTAGTGAAGAAGCTCTTGGAGACTTTGACGTCCTTATTGATGAAGAATTAATGGAAAAGGATGATTTAAATTCACGATGCAATAAAATTCATCGTTTTAAGTCATAATACTACGTACATTTTATTTCTAATATTTTTGTTACGTAAACAATTGTTATTAAAAAATAGTAACGGAAAACATGTATTTATTATTTCTACCTTCTTGCTTCATCTCTCTTTTTTTCTGCTTCTTCATCTATAAGTATTTGAAATCCCCCTAATGCTTCGGTAGTCGGATTCTTATTCCATCGTGCATTTGGTATACCATCTGGGGGTAAAACTACTGATAAAATATCTTCTATAAGCTTATTCTTGAGAATTCGGTCATTTACGGTTGTTCCAGTCATTGATGGTGAAGCGTTTACCTCTATAAGCCAAGGTTTCAATTTATAATCAATGATAATGTCATAACCGTAACACTCAAAACAATGTCGGTCATTTGCCATAATGTTCATTACGGCTTTTAAAGAATGAACTATTAACAACTGTATATTTTCGAATAATCGATCAGTTACATGGCGACCTTTAGTCCCTTCCAAGTAGAGTCTTAAATTATGTAAACCTAATTTCCCTCCATGATAACAATTGTAATCCCCTCCATGTTTTTGTACGCTAACGTTTGTTAGATGGATATATATGTTGTCGAGCTCTGCAACACTCGTGTCATATTTCATCGTACAAAATCTACAAAATCCGTTGCGAAACATGTAAGCTTTTAAGGGACGAAATGATGTTACTAGGACATAAATCCTTAAATCGAATTTCTTTCCCCCTATAAGTAAAGGACTATCTATATAGCGACAAATTACATAACTATCTTTACTAGTTAGCTGATGTTGCAAATAGTTTTTGGACTCCCGAGACCATTTCTTCAGTTTAGACAAACTGTTTATGAGGAAAATTCCAGCTCCCTGAGATTTGGCACAAGGTTTTAATATCCAAGTGGTTTGTGGAAATTTTTGATATTCTTCGACAAACCTATTGTAGTCTGATGGGAGTACGAATGTAGTCGGTATGAAATCTAAATACACATAGCGAAGGACGGTATGTCCGCCTCTTATTTTCACTTCAGTTTTTGCTGCGAGTGGATTACCTTCTTTTTCTAGTTCTTTTCTGTATCTCTTAATATTTCTTATAAGTAAATCTTTTCGAACTATTTCAGCGTGTGTTGGGAAATGATTAATTATCTGACTGTCACTAAGCCGAAGGCCGTTGGTGATGCTAAATATGTTTCGCGAGTTTTGTGTATTTGCCCAATAAATATGCCAGTCATCTTGTACTGCTACTTGTTCCCAGCCTCGGGACTTAAAACACTTTATTACAATAGACTTTTCAAAATCTGTGCAAAACTTTACACGCCTACTTTTTATTAGCGTACTTGATGCACCAATTCCCCCTTCTAGCTTCTTGCTATTTGATGTCATTTTATAGGTATGACTTACTTGAAGATTGAGTTAGAAAAACAAAGCGATGAGTGTAATTTAAAGTATTTGTATACAAGAAATATTTTCTATCCAAATCATTTTTGACATTTGCATTGTAGGTGTTATAATCAAGTAGGTCGCACTCACAATAAACTGAAAGAGACTTTTTACTGGATCACAAAGCAATTTGGTCTGTATAGATAGTTGGCACATACCAAAAGGGCACTGCCAGCTTGCTTGATTTAAATAATATCAGAATTATAAGTTGATAATTTGTAATCAGGTTTTAAGATTCTAATTAAAATGTAATTCTAAGAATTTAAAGAATATATGAAAATCCCATATGTCACAGAGTTTCGCGTGCTAATTGTTGCAGACAAATTTAGACAATTGTCATGATTTTATTTCTTTGGTTAATAGAAGCTAGCGAATGAACACGTCGTCAAAGCGCATCCGCGGAGTGTTAATGTTATTACCAAAATGCCGAGCTGTGTGTTAAGAAGGTGTAAAAACTATGATGCCAAGTTAAATAAAAGTTAAGGAGTTACATACCAAGCGTAAGTATTTGTAAACGTAATGTTTGTATTTTGTCATGGTTTTGTTTCCCATTTACCTAAATTATTAAATTAAATTACTATCATGTTCACTTTTTAGTTGTCTTATTAGCAATAATAGTGTTAGAATATACGTTGTTAAAAAGATAGGGTACTAATATCTATATATGTAGAAATGAATCCCTGTTTCCCTTGGTCTTCACGCCTTCACGCGTGAACGGCTGGACTAATTCCGCTAATTCTTTTAGTGTTTGATAGCCCAGATATCGAAAAAAGCTATAAGCTATATAAATATAGCTATGCTGAGAGCAATAGAGGGAGGAAGGAAGGAAGGCGTCGAGCATAGATGAAAAATATAACAAAAACGGGGCAAATTCATTCCTTTTCAGAGACGCTGACAAAGTAGCACGGGTTAGTGTATTATATTTTCCGTCAGGAATCCGTGCGAAGCCGGGGCGGGTTGCTGGTTGTTTTATATTTTCCAGATTTTTAAGTGATAATCTTAAAAAAAGGAATACGACTGTATGCCCACGAAAAGCAGTACTATTTGTTCCGAATATTTTTAACAGGAAGATAATTACACTATTTCGAAAGGATACGTCCGAAAATAAATGCAGTCCCTTTCATAAACAGGGTAAAAGATATTTTTGTTCATAATGAAATTGTAGTGTGATAAATCTGTCCTTAGTTTTGTATTAAATTTAATTAAGATGGTGTCACATTTCACTATTAATGAAATTTTGGCTAGATTACAAAATTTTGTTTGCTATCTTGATAACTATATAATTTACAATGACAAATACAATATTTCTTTTCTTCTCAGGATGCAGATGATGTTTAAAACTTGCCTCTCCTGCCAGTCTGGACCACGTAAATATACTGATAAGTGTGGAAAGTTTTAATTCATTCAGATGTATTGAAATGGGGAAATAACGTTCAAAAATATATAATACATAAATTCATAGATACTAACCAAGCTAATAAGAGCGTATTAAAAAAAATAACTCCTCTCTTTCTCTCATGTAGCAGGTAGCTCTTATATCGCCTCCTCTCTTTCTCTCATGTAGCAGATAGCTCTCATATCGCCTCCTTGGCAGTCCTCTAATGCCTTTACCATGGTGAGTATTCTGAAGAGCTCTTCCAATTGATCCCCCCCTCTCCCTTCCTCTACAGAACAACACGTGCCGGCCTTGGAAGTCACCGCTTTAAAATGGAAGGCATACGTTCTCGTACTCATTGCTTCGGTGCTTTCTTCCTGTGCCGAGCGGTCAAAACCTGAAACTCACTACCAGCGCACGTGTTTCCTTCCCACTATGATCCCGGGTCCTTTAAGCGGGGCGTGAAAAAGCATCTCACCAGGCCGCCATAGTGTGGGTCACCATGCTGCATTGTTCTTTTTCGCATTGAGGATGTTGACCACCACTTTTGGATTCTGCTCATGATTCCCATCAGGCAGGGCAGAGTCATTTTGGCAGCTTATAAACAAAAAAAAATTGCATGTCGATGCATTTATGTGAAAATAATAAAGCGACTTCAAAGAAAAACTTACTCAAAGTAATGAATTATTTTTTATTGTATTTTATTATTATTGATGTGAAACGTCTATAGCGGCTGATTTGAATAACTATATAACCTTCTTTATCTGTTAAAAATTATATACGTATATAATGATGAGTGTAAGTGATTAAAAAAATTATTTTTTTCATTGTTTTACCTTTTACTGTATTTATTTTTTACGAAACACATTACTAATTAGTAGCTATTAGCAAACATGCAAATAACGAATGTCATAACTGTAACAATTCTATTCTATAATTTACCAAGTACTTTCAAATGCAAATTACAAGAGATAGTCATCTCTTTCTCTTCCACGCATTCCGTATTATCTTTCACATACGTAATCGCAATGTATGTTTCCACTTATAAATAAGTACGTCATGACATACCGCAAAAATAGTCGGACGCCATTCAGTATCAAAGTAACCTATCGCTCTTTAACTATAGCTATCATTGTTTAGAGGTGTGTTTATACAATTGAGTTTATGTATATGCATATTTTCATTGATTATATAATATACCTGTGCATTTTCTTTTTAAAATTTGTACATCACACAAAGGTTAAATGCCCTAAGCGATACTTGGACCGAATAAGTAACCTTGTACAAAATAAGTGCATAAAGCTTAAAAATAAATAATCAAAATAAAATATAAGTCAGTATGATCATGATTTCCAACAGTTGGCATCACCATCTAAATTTAATATGATAATAAAGATTGTCTTGATTTCCTTTTTACCAGATTATTTTCAAATACTTAATGATACAAATATTAGAGTTATAATAATAATTCACAAAGCTATTGAAATTTCAAAGACAAAAATTTATTATATATGAATTTGATGAATTTAAATATATTTAGTATAAAATCAGGCAGAAATTGATTGCATTGTAGTACTTTACGCATACCTTTTTTTCTTTTTTTTTCTCGTGCGGAAAGCCCCTCGGTGCCATGTCGGACTCAAACCGACTAAAACCGCACGCCATCGCGGGCACTACCCTAGGAAGGAAAACCCTGGAACCCCGACGTACCTGGGGCCACCTACGGTTTCTAGATGGCCCCCTCCTGTGTGGAAACCCTGATCTTTCCGTTGCTGCCCCAAAAGGTAAGGCGCGAGAGCTGCGAAACACGCGTACCCGCACCTGAGCCTGCTTTGGCTGGGGCGACAGCTCATTTGTCACTGCCAGGCTTGCGCTTATGGAGGACGGAGACCATTTTGTGATCTCCGGCGCCCGAGTCGTCTTAGGTACGGGGCCCGTTCCCGAGCCTGGCGGACCGGGAGAGTTTCAAACCTCTCTCGGTCCCGCTCCGCCACCTACTTGGCAAGCATAACTTGCTCGCAGAAAGAAACGGCTCCTCCCACGCCAGACATTCTGCCAGCGTGTGACCAACCGTCCAACCTTAAGCTTAGGTTATTTTCTAATTGCTGTGGTGGAGTCATGTTTGTCCCCATAATGTGCCTTATATAATAATTATTTTGGGACATTGCTATTTACACGTGACTACATTTTACATTGGATCTTACAGAAATTCGTTTACTTTCCGGCCTCAATTTATACATGCAAACTTATTTAAAGTATTCTTGGTCTGTATATACATTTCAAACTTAAATAATACCATTGTTATTTACAAAAAGTTTAGATATAGGTTAGAAGAACCACTTAGAAGTTATTTTTACACGCTTTTTTTTAGCTTCACTTGTATGTTTGTATGTACGTATGTTTGTATGTATGTGTTTGTTTGTAACCGACTTCTTTGGACGCGATTTTGACCCACTTTAAATGGCCAGATTGCGTTCAAACTTTGTAGATTTATCGAGGACCGATGAGAATACACTAATTTGATAAAATTATTCCATTTTTCAATTTGCAAAATAATTAACACTATTCTTAATCTATATTTATTAAAACTTATTTTCTATTTTTTTTAGTTCAGTTTTCTATAAAAAGCGTGTTTTTTAGTTTTTTTTAAGCTATTATTTATTATATTTCAAAAACATACTGTGATTACTATAACAATTTTGTTAATAATGAATTTATAAAAATAAGATCGTAAATTTTCAAACGTAACAATTGTGAACATATGAGAACATTTTATCTCGACACATCTATCCTGTGGGAATATTACGTGTCTGTTTTCAAGAAACATTAGACTACATTAATAAAAATAAGGTGGTGATTTACGTTGAAGGTGACAATTGAGTAATCCAAGTGTAAAAAAACATATTCTAGGCCAGTATTTATACGAATATAACCGGTTATTTCAGAAGAGAATAAGATAAATGCTTGTATTATAGGAATATCAAATGGTATCACCTAACCAAAATGCTACATTTTATGATGTGCTATCAGTCTGATCTCAAGCAGTGTATAATATAATATTAGAGAATAATATTATAAGTATCACGTTAAATTATAAATTACTTTAAAACTTTGTAAATATTCTTATGATGCCACATTTATAATAAATGCAAGTACGGTGACTACAACTTCTAGTAAATGGTGGTAATAAATAAGAAAGTCACTACATAGTGACTTGACCTAATACATAATGGACTGTGTACACCACAAAAAAGTTTGAGGGCACTGAAATAAACTGAAATCAGCTTTCAAATAACACTTTCAATGATATATAGCCTTTTTATCTAGAATCGAAATATGGGTTGACTATAAAACAAGGTTTTCTTAAAACTTTTTATGTACTTAAATGGATATTCCACAACACTTTAGTTTATATTGCATTGATCCTTCTTTTTTACTTTCTTTTTTGCTAAGGGCATAAGTATCAGCACTCCTTATCTTATATAGATTTGATACATATGGTTACTAAAGAAACTCTGAGCTAATATCTGTACGTAGTTTAATTAATTTTAATGGATAGGTTTTTCGTGTATTATAGCACAAAAATTTAGTTCGAAGCAAAGGCATCTCGAAATGCATTCTCCCGTTTATAGATTGGTAAACGGGAGAATGCATAAAATAATTGTAATTAAATAAATAAAACAACTTTAATATAAACATTTCTTTCATGCAACAATTTCATCGTAGATAGTACCTATTTTTCTTTATATTAAACCTTAGTAGAACGAGAAACTAATGCAATTTGAATACACTTCCTGAAGGATTGTTTTGCCATTACATTATTGTTTGTGTGGTAAATCTAAATTTTGCGGTTACGTCTTCCATCAACACAAATTTGGGCGTAGAATATTTGCATTGTGGTTTGTGATTATAACGGAGTTGGAGAATATGTTTTGAAAGTATTGTGTATACAAATCCAGCTCATAGCTTGGATATATAATATTTCATATGTTTACTATCTATATAACTTTGAACCTTAAATTAGATAATCTTTTTTATTTTCACCTCAAAATGGGTCATTCCTTTCTAAAGAGAGGTTTATTTTCAGCAATGGACTACTAAAGGTTATTGATAATTATTCCATATAAACTTAATTAAATAAACATAATAATATATGTATAATAACATATGTGTAAAACAAATTTGTATATGAATCACGTTCATCTGAGAGCTCTATAAGCGACAAAATATGTATGTGGAAGCGTGTTCAGAAATTGAAATGAATATCCATAGTAATTACAAATTATTTTGACGAAATCAAATTTCGAATCACTCTCTCGTATTTCAATATTCACTGTGCAAATTAATCCAGCCACACATTTTCGTATACATAATCTATATGTATATTTTAACTTTTAAGCACTAGATTGCTCTGTAACTATATTTTATTTAAGGTTTGTAAACTGTAAAATTTATATAGAAAACTGGCCACTCAATCATGTCTAGCTTTCCTTTTCTTTCTTTTCAATCTCATACCAATAATTTTACATGTATAAATATATTTATTTTAATTAATATTTATGGTTTAGCACATCATAAACTATTAACATAACTATTAACATTAGCCTTATTTTTAACCGACTTCAAAAAAGAGGAGGTTCTCAATTCTACAGTTTTTTTGTATATGCTACCTCATAACTTACTGTCCCGATTTTTATGATTCTTTTTATATTTGGCAGCTGGTGTTTGTTGTGTGATTCCTGTTAAATTTGAATGAGATCAGATAAGTAGTTTTTTAGTTACCAGTAAGAATGGGGAGTAATCGGAATCTATTGTAAAGACTTGCATACGCATCTATAATAATTATCTATGACGATTTTAATCTAAACCACAGATGGCGTTTACAACGTTGCTATGCAGTTTATGTGGAAATTGCATGCACGCGACATGTTAGTGTATACCCGCAAATTACGAAAGCAATCTCCAGCAAATTTGTAGCCTCCTTCTCAGTAAAGCTTTGACTTAATAGCGCATAATATTATGCGTAATCTTTTTGAAATACTGTTTCTGTTCCTAAACACGTGAATGGGTCAATTACAGAGTCCATACTGTTTCCTTTTTTTAAATAATTAGTGAAGATTTCAAATCGTAAGCACTAAAATTGCTTTTTTGATTTGGTGACGCAGTACTTAAGTACCTTTTTGTGTTTTTATATTTATAAAGGACTTAAGATAACAATTTATGGATTACCTATATAAAGTATTATCTCCTGTGGGGATCAAGTTCACAACATTTAGTGCCGTAGAAAGCGGCGAGGTGACCGCCTGAACTACGCTATTTGCGCAGTTTGTTGTACTTTTATTTTATCTGAGTAACCAAATAAGCTTTAGATGATCATTCAAGGATTCTTTAGATTATCAAATTGTCAACAGTTTTGGTAAATCAATTTTAGTTTTGATGCATCAAAAACCAAATTTAAAGTACCTTATGCAATTTTATAGTATACCAAACTTCTGAAATCCGGGATCTGAATCGTTTCTTACAAAGTAAATGAAATATTGCTCAACAAAAGTTTTCTGGGAAACTAGCTTTTGCACGCGGGACCGATTTCTCAAGAATCTCCGTACCTCGATGTAGTATGGAGATTCTTGAGAAAACGGCCCCGCAGTGCGATAGATAGAGTGAGTTTTCAATCAATCATCAGCCCATCGCAGTCCACTGCTGGACATAGGCCTCTCCAATTTCACGCCACTTAGTTCGATCTATAGCTTCTCGCATCCAGNTTGAAATATTTGGATTTATCTCACGAGATTGTCGATATGTGGGATGTAGATTCGGCGATCATTGTTCCGATAGTTGTGTCTGTTCACGGATTGATAGCCAAGAGCCTCGATCAACACCTCAAGAGGCTCACGTTAGATGGTTGGATCAAGGGTCTGATGCAGAAGGCAGTCCTTCTTGACACGGCTCGTATTGTCAGGAGGTTCCTTTCTTTGGAGCCCTAACCACCGGTTTCTTGGTCCCTGTACCCGAAGTCGGTGGTCTACTATTTTTATATTTTTAAATATATATTAGTTTCTTCTTTTTATGTATTTAAAAATGTAATTAATATGTATATACAAGTAATAAAGAGAATAATAATGACTTTATTTATTTTCTCATCACAGTTGTATACAGTACAGTGTAGATTCTTATCTTAAATACATTTGAAACAAACATTTGTAAGAGACTAGTGCCCGAGATACGTATTGGAATACCTATCTCGAGCACTAGTCTCTTATATAATAGGTATTACGGTTACTAGACCCCCAGTGAAATTATAGAACCGCCTCATTATTATTCAATCAAGTGCAACGTGACTGATGGGATGAGATATAATATAGGGTAAGCATAGGATATACATACATACACATACACACACACACACACACACACACACACACACACACACACACACACACACATATATACATATATATATACACAAACTGTTTAGTATTTATACGTGTGTATTGATAAACTAGATTTTGGTGTTCTTATAATCAGAGAGGAACCAAATAACACAGTTTTGTGTGCGTTTGAATACTTTCCTTTATCATATATCTAACATTTGAAAATGTCTTACTTACTATTACCAGATTATTGACTTTGTGTTACGGTGGCGCAGTGGTAGCGTATGCGAATGTTATGCTGTGGTATCAAGTTCGAATCCCACTTGATACCTCAGCATAACATTAGCTGTTTTTTACAAAATATGTTTTTATTTATAATATTAGGAACAAAAACAATATTCAAAGTATTGCCCATCACTAGGGACTACTTTTCCCCATCTTTTTGGCAGGATGTGAATTCTGTGTCGGAAAAAGGACATGTCTTTTGAGGTTATCCATGAACCGCTCCATTTTTAAGCTTCTTCATAAGAAAAAAACGCTGATCAGCTAGGCCATGTGCTAACGAACCGAATAAGGGAAAATCAGAAGGGGTTACGTCAGTTTAATACGGTGGGTAGGGTAGAACTTCCCATTTAAGCGATAGGTTTTCATCGGTTTTGGAACATGAAGCCGAGCGCTATCGTGTAGCAAAATCACTTTGTCGTGTCTCTCCTTTTATAGCGGCCGTTTTTCTTTTAAGGCTCGACTGAAACGCATTAATTGAAGTCGATAGCGATCCCCAGTAATAGTCTTATTCTGTTTGAGCATCTCATAATAAATTACACCCTGCTATATCAATGTATAATGCTACTAAACACAGAGAAGAAGCTTCGAACCATGGATATTTGATTTGCTGACAATCGTGAAAAATCGTGAAAATTTTCTTACGCTTTTGATTGCCGTATTATATCCACTTTTCATTGCCAGTTACGATGCGGTGCAAAAAACCTTTTTTCTTCTGCCGTTGAAGCAGTAGTTCACACGTGAGGAAGCGTATCTTGGCTTCAATTCATGCGGTACTCAATTTCCTTGCTTCGGGATCATTTCTAAAACTTTTAAACGATTTGAAACGATGGACTCATCTACTTCTAATGTTTTTCCAAGTCCTGCTATCGTCTGACATCGGTCTTGATCGAGTGATTCCTCCAACTTTTCGTTATCAAATTTTTCCAGTGCACCAGAACGTTCTTTATTCTCAAGTTAACCTTGAGGATAAATAAAGTTTATGATGATTATCAACAATTTATTAAAATTTATGCTCATATATTTATACCTTGAACAGTGTTCTCTCTCTTTTTTCTACGAATATACAAATATCGTAAAAAATAAACATAGTCATGCAACTTACTAGAAGCCAAGGATGGAACCAAGTGGAGTGCAATTGAAGAGGCCTATGTCCAGTAACGGACTGCGATAGGCTGATGATTTTTATAAAATTATCATTAAAATTATCATTAAAACAACCCTCGATAAATCATATAAACAATGCTGTTAACATATTCACTAAGGTCATACATGACATACCAGATTTGATTGGGCACTTCAGCAAGAAGTGCCTAATCAAATCACTGCACCATCACATACGGTGACCCATCGCCTTTTGTGTTGATATATTTAGACAATCTAAACCAAGAAATATAGAATAAAGTTGTCATATTCATTTTATATATTTTCTTTTAAAAGGACTGCTTAAAAATTAAAAAAGTAAGGAAAATATCATAAACAACAAACACAAGCAAACTTAACATTAGAAATAAAACTAAAATGCTGAAACACCTTTTTCTCTAGCGTTGGTATTATATTTGTTTTTATTTATTTATACTTACACAGAACTAGTAATAAAGGTGGACTTAATGCCGTAGGCATTTTCTACCAGTCGACCTGAGGGTGATACAGAGCCAACTCAAGGTAGATGCACAAAACCAAACATGTAAGTTGATATCATAATAAATAAAATAAATAAGTAAACCATTAGTAGTAATTATAATAACACATATAATGAACACGTGTTTCAACACATATTGAAGAGCTTAAAGAGAAGAGTAAAAAATAAAGGGTAGTTAAAGCCCGTGGTTGGCTACTATGGCGGATCGGAAGCCACTTCAAATGAGACCGATATTCGGACACGTGATCATATTTCCGTAAGTTGAATATGAATCGAATGTACAAGTTAGCAAATAAGACACTATATTAGCCACAAATTCCCCAATCTGAGGCAGATTACAGATTTGCAGATATTAACTACAATACAAATAAGCTTGTTTACTATTCACACGGTACATTATTCAACTTACCTGTAGATCAATAGACGATTAAACTCTACCCAATATTTGGTTGTAAGCTGGCAACCGTTCCAGTACCTATTACTGTACTATATATTACTAATATGCTACCTATTACTAAATAGTAATTGGTTATATTTAAGTTTTAAAAAATGCTTTAGAATTCAATTCTGTCTTGGCAAACACTCCGACATTTTATCTTTTCAATTTACGTGCAAATACTATCATAGTCAGGAATTCAACGGCCTCTATTGTACTCCTTTGGCGTGGTTTGCACAAAATCTCATGGTTCAGTAGCATACAATGGATAATAGAATATAAAGTTATGATTCATATGTATAGAAGAAACATGGTAGCCGGCAAAATTTTCAATTTCGCTATTGTAGATTTGCAATACTTTTCTTATACGAATGACCTACATATCACTGAAAGGTATAATATTTTCAAAAAGATTCCTAAAAATATTGCATGCATGTAGAAATAAGGTTAACGTTGAATTTGCCAAATGGAAAACTACTACACATGGGCCTACATTCCTAATATTTTGTTCTGCCTTTAAAAAGCCATGTCACGGCACGGCCTACAGGTCAGCTCAACCGGAGTTAGACCACGATGTGGCGCTGCAGACATCTGGTTTTAAATAATTATTGTGTAGCATTTTCCTATATGAGCGAGATCGCTGGACACTAAATATCTTGTCCTAAATTCTGAGAGAGATTTTCAAAGTTTGTCAACGAACCCGTGTCTCTTGTTGACTGCATCGTGTTTGACTACACGGTTGGCCTAGTGGTTTCAGTGGTCGCCACGCCACTTCCTACTGCGCCAAGTGTTGTGGGTTCAAATCCTACATGGGTCAACACTTTGTGTGATCCATAAATTGTTGTGCTAAGTCTAGGTGTACTTTGTGTCCGTTTCATGTATGTTTGTAAAGAGCCCCATGACACAGGAATGTATATTTCTAATGCGGGAGTTGCCTTTTTAAAAGAAAAGAAAGAAAGAAAGAAACCCGTGTCTCTTGTTTTCCAGATGGCAAAGTTTTAAGAATAAATATCAACAATCATGTTAAAACAGGTTAGCTTGACATATAATATTATTAAGAATGAATTTTAAATAATTTGTATTAGAATAATTATATTCTTTACTAGCTGACCCTCGTAACTTCGTTTTTGACTTCTATGACCCCGTAGCGTGATAATTTCCCCCGTTTTTGAAACATTCTTCATTGGTGTTCCGCTCCTTTTGTTTTTAGCATGATGATATATGGTCTAAAGCCTTTGAAAATGAAAAATGATACAATAAATATATAAGAAATGATAAATGAAATAAAAAATAGCCTATTTAACAATGAAAGACTTTTTCAAATCGGAAAAACTGTTCCTAAGATTAGCGCGTTCAAGCAAACAAACGCTTCAGCTTTATATTTTATAAAAAGGTAAAAATTCTAACTTTATTTGGTTGGTTGTAGGGGGTAATCTTCGGAAGGGACACTATTCAGGAGTGATATATATCATATTTTGTTTTGAGTGAACAAAAAATTCAGTTATAATTATATGGGTATTTGTAAATCAAGTCGGAGAAAAGCGGGCAGCTAGCGCCCAACGATGTGGGCACGGATCGGCTTGTATTAGTTTAGATTGATATCCCTGTCATAGGTAGTCAATAAAACCACGTCAATAAAAGTATAAACACACAGATACGCGACCCCGGTTTCAAGTTTTGCAGTCTCAATCCTGTTATCCCATCCGAGATATGCGATATCCCTTACCCTAACTGTGTTGCCATATCTAATTTACCTCTTTTGTTGTTCCCTATGAAAGCGATTACACTCTTAAAGAGGTTTAGCATCACACAGGGGGCGAGCCAAAATATAAATCATTCAAGGTTTATGTAAGAAAAGTTTTTTTTTTCATATGTAAAAGATTTTTTTCATATATTCTATATGAAAAAAAAGCAAACGTAGTATATATTTGACATAAACGTTGAATAATAATGGTTTTTACGGCTATTTTTCCTAACCTATTTTACATCTAACACACAACGTTATTTAGTCCCAAACTAAGCAGAGCTTGTATTCTCTAGGTACTAGACAACTGATATAAAACATATATATATATATATTGTAAATACTCGTTCGTACATAGAAAGAAAATGCCCAAATTCCGAAACAAATATTTGCAGATCATACAAATATTTGGTTATACCCGGGACTCGAACCCGAGACATCAAGCAGAGCAGTTGCATACGCTACCGCTGTGCCACCGAGGCAATGACAATAACTTTGTTGATATAATACAAACACCACGACATTACGATTGTTTTTTAAGTAGGTATATGTTATAATGTACTCTTAAGCTGGGTGTCTATAATATGGCTATGATCACTAACGTCTAAACTTGGCCAAGCCTATATCTGCATACGAACTTAAGACTTTTTTCAAATTGAAAAGATTGATTTTTAATGTGTTAAGGTTCTTTTTTAATTTTTTTGTTTTTTTGTTGAGTAATAGTTACTCACATACATTTGTATTCATACTATATATATACACACCCAATAAATGTAATATACATACATAAACATAATTACTTATTGTAATAATTTGGAACAAACTTTCTATTCCTTCATAGTTTCTCGATTTATGCGATGATGTTATGACTTTTTCACACTTATATTAACGTAGCGGTAAAATTTTTAAAATTTTATTTATTTTATTGTAAGGCATTGGTCCAAGATAGCACTGGAATTTTTCAGTAAATGCTGTATTATACGGCAACACAGGACACACCCTGTCCCACCGTCGAGTAAAAATTCGACTGTCATATTTGACTTTTGTGTTGTTCTGTAACAATAGTCTTAACAAATAACTGCCTCATCGTAAGCACATCACTTTTTGACTATAGGTCGACTGATACTTCCGGTATTAAATAATATGACCTTCATAAAACTCGTTAAGCACTTTCCAGTTTTATGAGATGTGTTTTTCAAGCATTAATTCCATATTTTAAAATAGACTAAGCTTGTGGATAGTATACCATTTTGGGTGACCGTTATTGACCACGGATCTTAAATTCTTGAAAACGTATATTCATTTACGTGTTATCCCAGATAAATAATTAATATAAGGACACCACGTGAGCTTATAATCAAGGATAATTCCGAGGTATTTGATACGGTCGGTACGGATTTGGTACGGCTCACTAAAAACAAGGCAAACTCTCTAGAAGACTAGTATTGTTACTTTGCAATACATACGAAGATTTTTACAGTGTATTACAAAAACCATACACTTTTATCATATTTTAAAGCGGATTTTTATAAATTTTAATTCTAGGTTACCCATAACGGATTTTTTTATTAATATATTTCCTTCTTTAGGTCATTTATCTCATAGACAAGCCCACAAAAGGATACCGCGCCTTATAATCTACATTGTAGTGATTATTTACTCCAAATACTTCAGCTCGGGACCGCATAGGAGGGGCGTGAGCTTATTTTATAAATTTTCAATTTAAATATAATCCCGTTAATTATTTTGAAACTATTACATCATTTTCATTTTTTGCTCTTGAGGCATCTCTGTGATACTATTAAGTTACCAAGCCAGTAATAAATAAATAGTAATAATGACTACAGGTGAAGATGCAAAGAACTTAGCGGAATCGATTGTAAGACGTAGCTCTGTCAAAGGCCAAGTAACGAAGTTTAGAAACTATTAAGAAAAGTTATAACAGTTTGACTGCATTACTGCCACACACTGGGCAGAACTTACACTGAAATTAATTAGGTTTGAAATCTTATCGTCAATTTTTTACTGTTACCAACTTCAATACACATCACTCCCAAAAAAATAACGAACACTAAAACTCGCGAGGTCCTGCTGGAGTAGCTCGAAGGACCATGTAGAAATTTGTAAATTGCTAACTATTAATGCGGTAAGAATATAATATATACTAATTTATTGACGACCAAAATAATTTGTTTTGTAAAGGAGCGAGGGAGCACACGCGATCACCGCTAATCACTAACGTGTACTGTCTTATTTTATAATTTAAAAAAGCAGCAGAGTACCGTAAAATGCTTACTCGGCTACAGTATACGGTTGCATACTGTAGTAATATAATCTAATTCAAATATTTAGTATTTCTTTAGTACCATACTCTTATTTCCGAAACATAAGTATTAAATCTCAATATTTCTGCTGAAAGAAACAAGATTTTTTCAGCAAACGACGAGGGAAACATTCCACAATATCCAATTTCCAGTTACTCAAGACGAACAGAATTCATAATGTTAAAATTTACCAAACTGCTAAAAGTATGCTGAAAAATGGACGTACTTACGAGTTTTTAAAAAGTTTTATAACATTGATACTTTTAGAAGTGTTACATTGTGATAAAGGGGAGATTTTAATTTGTTCATAAGGGTACAGAGTACTGCTAAATACAAAATAAAACGATCTAACTAAATCTATTTCAGTAGGTTGTGTCGATTAAATAATTCATGAAGACTTGAACATGTAGGCTGTGGCTGTTTATAATAGCCTAATACCCTTTTGATGAGAATGAGTAGGAATTTAATCATGAAAAATATTTAAGGCCGAAACTACGATTGTGGATATCGTTGCAAATATTAGTTTTATCTTAAAATAATTCTTGTGATTTCAATCAATATCCAGTCATAGATAGCAACTTCTCTCTGTTTCACTCTATTTCTTTTTATTATCTACTAGCTTTCACTCCAACGCGTGCATGTTGGTTATCATGTATAGCTGAAAGAATCTTAATAATCGGTTTAGGACTCCCATTCGCATAGGGGAGAAGCAAAATTGTTTTTTTTGTTACTGAACGTTAAAAAGTATACCTATAGTTTTATCTAGACACCATAATTACACCCTTAAGAATAACATGAGAAAGTATGTACATGATATAAGTTTTTTTTTCAGAAAAATTGGACTATAATACTAAGAAAAATAAAGTGGTGACGTATGTCGATGACAGTTGTGGGTCTCTAGAGTGTGATAAACATGTTGTAGGTAGTTGCTTAGAGGAATGAATGTTTCTGAGTTTTCTGGATAACGAAATTGCCATTTAGATATTCATGGATTTTTGTTTGGCTGATATATTTATTATCTGACTGTATATTCGGTTTATTTGTTATACTCTCATGCATAGATTTGTTTATATATGTTTGGATAATTCCACTAGTATCTATTTACTAGGAGTAAATAGATACTAGTGGAAGTAGACAAGTACACTCACGTTAAATATTTTGATACTTTGTCTTTACCATTTTATTTTCTTTGTACATTATATACATAAATTGTAACTGTGTTTTTATTTAAAGCTAGAAACCTTCGGACAGCCATACTTACAAATATTATATTGTTAAAATATTGTTCCAATCAACTAAACTATTTTCTTAGTAAATCCTATACTTGATTACATTTCAATGAAAATTAATAAATTTACCTGCATTATAGAGATATTACAGGGATATTAATCTCATATTAGTTCCCGTTTTAGTGAAACGAAGATGTAAATTACTCAACCACCATTTAACAGCATAAAAAATATTTACATGCCTGTATTTGTATCTTAGTACTCTCATATATATAAAAAATTAAATAACATATAAGTAAAACTAGTCGCCGCCCAGTGATCGAAATTCGACAGTAATTCATTTGATATTTTTACTTCTGCACAACTCCTCCGTTCGCATTAATTCGCGTACATATAGCGCTTTGGTTTCTTAGGTAAATTATATATTTTATCACATCCTACAATTTCAATCGAGAAAGATTATTTAAAAAAATCTTTACTAAGGGAGCGAGGCTGAACTACTATGGCCAGACCGTAGACACGGCGCTCCACACACTGGCAGAATGTACGGCGTAAAGGGGAGCCGAGGCGTGACCTCGAGGCGGCCACCAGGGTGAGGGTTCTCTCGCTCGGTAACATGATTACGCCCATGTTGCGGAACGAGAGCGCGTGGAACGCCACCGTCAGCCAGGCTTGGGAACGGGCAAGGTACCACAGACGACTCAGGCATCGGAAAACGCAATACGATGTCTGTCCTCAATAAGCGCAAGCCTGAGGGTGACAGGTGAGGCCACCTATTACCCTAGCAGAAGCAGGCTGGAGTGGCGGCGCGAGCCCTATAAAGTACTCACGCCCTTTTCTGAACACCCTGCTTCCTCGGCTCCTAGCACCTTCGAAGGCGTGTGGTTTTAGTCGCTTCGAGTCCGAGGGTCGAAGTTGAGAGGATATACGCCCTAAAAAAAAGTGAGCCATGCTGAATATGCCGATATATCTATTAATTTTAGCGTACATTTGTAAAGCTTTAGCTCATTTAAAAAGAGGCTTAAAATATATCGCGTTAATGTAATTTGTTCTATTCAAACACATATTAGGATTTGTGAGTTTTCCATCTTCCATTTATAAAAGTTAAAATTATATTAGAATTGAGATGAAAATACAATGAATACTATTGATAAAGAAGAAGTTTATTAATCATCGATGGTTTTGATAAAATAAATAACGAAATGAAGACTTTAACAACTTCTGAAATATCTACATCAAATCTAAAGTTGTGACTCATTTTATTTTTATAAACCAAAATCAAGCTACAAATTCTCGAAATCGTCAATAGCCACAGTACTTTTTCAATCTTGAGAAAATCTAAAACATGACCGTGGTTACAGAGCAACTGGTTTAATGTGCTACAGAGAAACTTTAGCCTTTATATCCAGCGATAATTGTAAGTGAAACTCGAATCCTCTTAACGGACATCATTGATCGACAAAATTGTTTTCATCTACCTCGATTTAACTTGAAAACTTATTTCTCTAGGTAATGTTGAATTTTTCTAATTCTTTATTATTAAGTTTTTTATTGTTTTGTAAACGCAGCTGGCTAGAGTAATTTTAGCTGATTGTGTTTTTTCTGTAAATAGCTTTTTATTGTGTGTTATGTTATAAATCTGCGCTTACATTCTCTACACGCTTAGTACATTCTGCGAAACAGATAAAAGTTTAGTCATTAATAAAACTCTGCAAACTCTCAGAACTCGAGTATATTGTGTAACACCAACGACAATATAAATTCTCAACATTAATAACACGGAGTTGTCGAGCAAATTAATGGTGAGGTCTACTTACAATATGATATACAACATTAATTAATTAATTCATCGGAAAAAAGTAAATGCAGTTGATATTTCGCGTAATAAAGGATTTTTATAAAGTACTTATAAAATTTATGCACATTGTGTATACTCAATAGATTTAATACATTGTTACAACTTGTGTGATATGGTTATATATGACGGACATAGTCAATGTCTTAACCTATTTAAAGGTTTTGAAATTCAAATTATTAAATGCTACTAGCTGATCCGGCAGATGTTATTAAGCCATATATAATTTTTTTGTCAAAATTTATATTTAGGGGTCAGTCACCCTTATCATTTAGGGGTATGAAAAATAGATGTTTGCCGATTTTAAGACCTACCCGATATGCACACAAAATTCCATAAAAATCGGTCCAACCATTTCGAAGGAGTTTGGTAACAAACACCGCAACAGAAAATAGACTGTAAGTCGAGTTTGCATTGCTACTCACCCATATTATGTTAATAAAATAGTTTTTTGACTATTACCAACCTCTACTTTTGTCATTTAAATTCAGTCACTCGGTGCGTTAATAGTTTACTTATTCGTAATAAGCATTTGGTAGCTATATTACTTCAAGAATACTTACATAATCTCAACTGTTCCCTATTTTAATGGATTCAGCAGTGTTTTTGTTTTGTGGTTTTTGGGGTTCCGTTACTTACAAGAAAACACGTCCTAGCCTTTTCCCCAAAAACGAGTGTAACTGACACGTTTACTGCTATATCGAACAATATCTACCTGTCCTACACTTTTATTTTATTCAGGCTGTGTCGGACAATATAACTACTAACATACACCAAATCTTAAGGTCTCCTTAACGTCTAACGCCTATATTTTCTACTCTCAAAAATACATTGAACACATTAACAAACAGTATAGATTTATGTAGGAATTTCGGAACTTGCAGTACCAAATTTAAATTCACGTTTGTCGTTTTTTATATAAAATAAACGATAACGAACATCCATTAAGATGAACATTCACATAGAAAAAAACAAAAAAGTGAAAGTCATAAAAAAATGTCAGCCTAAGTTGATATCCCTTACGTTTTTTCTTTTTTCTGTACCATTCTGAGCAGAATATCCAAAAAAATATTATGTGAAGTAAAACATATTTCATGTTATACTATTCCACTATATTGTGATAAAACAAGGGGTTTTAAAATTACAGAATGTAACGATGAAGCCCGTTTTTTTCTTATAATATTTAAGAGGCCAACCAAATACTTTTTTTGTAATATTTCTATTTGCTTTTTTTGAAATCATTAAATTTGTTTTTGCTTACTGAATTATAAAATTTGAACCGTTTATATGCAGTAAGAGACAACGAAGTCTTTCATTTCATTATTCAATATATTGCATACATTCAGAATGATATATCTGATTTTAAGTTCTGCACAAGGGTGGCGCACGTTGTTGAATGTACCTTCTTACTAAAAAATTGTGTTCAAGGATTCACCTAATCCAGATAAGCTGTTTTGATCGCTTTCCAAGATACAAAATGTAAACGTAACATCTAAGATAGTGGTAAAAGACAGTAGTTGGGTTGCAGCTACAGACACTCGCACACTACTCGAAGATGCGTAAAGGTCGTTAAGGGATTAGATGCGTATGTCTTGGATAAATCAGTCTGAGCTCAACTGTAGACCCGTTTGACAGGTCATAGATCTATCAGTCGTTTCCATCGTTCTCTTGAAGGTTCTTTTTTTATAAGAATAACAATTAGCTGAACGACTTACTAAAAACAGGGCAACATCTCTAGACGAAGGAACGTAAATTACGGGGTGTATTTATACAAGCGGTAACTAGTTTTGAAAGTGAGACTCAAGTTTTCTCAAGCAGGCTCTTACAAGTTTCCAACTTTGACGGCAGTAAGATTTGTGTATAGACGCAGCTGTTCGCACTGAATATATCTTGCATATCGACTTTTTTAACGTACTGTTTTCCTAGAAATAGCATTGATTTTATTGAATAGAGTTTGATTAACTCGAAAAGGTACACAAAGTTAGTCAAGCACATTCGCCAATTCATTAGATTACAGTTCAGAGAAATGTTAGAAACCAGTGAGCAATACTCTTTTTAATTAAATAAGTGTCCGTCGTTTCATGTCTTGCCCCATGGCAGGCAGTTGTTTTATTTAGAATTTGGAATTCACGATAAAAAACGAAACCGTAATGTAAGCATATGTAGTTATGCATTCATACAGATGCATGTGCATTATGCATGTGTGTGATGTCCAATTTATGTGAAACAATCGGCTATTGTGTATACTTGATTTCACATTGCAATTTTTTTCACCGTAAAGTTAAATGTGGTGGTTGCTTTTTAGGATGGAAATAAGAGTAGATAGATAACTCTTTATTATACAATAAAAAAAAGAACACAGCCTGTGACCCATGTAAACTTATTATAAAATAAAGTTATACAAATCGAGATATGCAACCTCTTCCAGGCCACCGCTGGATGGATGATGTAAAGTCTAAAACTACACTACATCACACTATCGATTATCAGATCATCACTTTTCTGATCACCTGTTTTCATTTGTTTTCATCAACGATCCATAATGTGCCACTGCTGGGCTCGGGTCTTCTCTCAGAAGAGAGTTAAGGCCACGCTAGCCGAGTGCAGGTTGTGAACTGGCAAGGCAACGTTATGGCTACGTAATCTTGTTGTTTATTTTCTGTTTTTTTTCTTGATTTGTTTATGATTTATGTTTTTATAAAAGTATTATTTCGTGTAGTTGTAATCATGTAATGGAACATGAATATTGCTAATATAACTATATTAACTTGACGCTAACATTATACCAACCCATCTAGCCAACATGGTATAGCAAGCCGAAACCTCCTTTCTAGGAAGAGGCCTATGTCCACTACTGAATAGTGGACAATTAAAGATTGTCGATGTTGATGGTGAGCTGGGTGTTGTAGATCGAAATCTCACAGGACACCATTTATTATACTATATCAAGAGTTTTTTTAAGAAGAAAAAGAAGATTTAAGTTTTTTAAGTAATAAATATGTCATTAAAGAAACTGAATTGGTTTTATTAAAAAGCCTTCCTTATTTTTCAAATTTCTAGTAAATTAAAACTGTAAAGTACTTGCTATGTCGTAGCTATAAATGTAACCTCAAAATGAAAACAAAA
The DNA here is from genome assembly GCA_003709505.1 of Hyphantria cunea. Taxonomy (NCBI): domain Eukaryota; kingdom Metazoa; phylum Arthropoda; class Insecta; order Lepidoptera; family Erebidae; genus Hyphantria; species Hyphantria cunea. Next base: position 1,784,113 of record PKRV01000472.1, read on the forward strand.
CCTTCGTCTCTAGTTTTAACACATAGATAAAGACAGTGATTAAACAAACTCGTAAGAAGTCGTTCAACTAAAATCCAACGTTTCCTTAAGTAATTTAGAAACCACATTAAGCCGATGGGTTTAAATCATTAGTTGTGGAAATGCGAGCTCCATTCCCCATTATCTAGCATGTCAGTAACACGAATGTAAAAGTCTAGCAGGAGTGATAAAGAATAACCGTTATTATCTAAGAAGTTATACTAAATATGAACTAAAAAAACAATCTATCAAAATATTTTTGAAAAGGTGCTTTTGCAAAGATGTCAAATAAAGCTCTAGAAGATTTTACTGGTGTACTGAGACTTCATCCATCTTGGAAATGGAAGTGTGTTTTAGCTATAAATTATACTTTACGTTTGTTAAGGTGTCATCGTAATATTCCATATTCCATACCTTTAATGATAATTCAAAAATAATTATGTCTGTTGTTACAGAAATTTGGCATGGAGATTCTTTGATCATTAAGTGTTAACGCCTAACAGTCATCATAATCTTTTATTTTGTTAATTTATGTAGGCGCTTCCAAGTATGACGGTACTTGGAAATAAATGATTTTCTACTAAAAATTACTACCTACTATTGTATACCAATACTGGTCATTCTAATTTTGATACAAATAAACACGGATTGTGAACATCGTTGTAATAAAATTAATTTCAACATTAAATTTAATTTTTTGGGCTATTAATCATCGTTTTATTGAGCGTCAAAGCTCCAGTGTCTCGATAATAGACAAAATTGGCCACCATAAAAGGCCAAAAGTCTGAAGGGAGTTTAAAGTACCTAGACCTATCTAGAGCTGGTCAGTACAACGCCACAGACAACAGCCGTTCAGCACAGCGCCGCATCTAGAGCTTTGGAAACAGCCTACACGGGTATCGGAAGCCCCAGCATTGCCGGACATAGACGTCATACACAACGTCGCACCGCAACACACCAATATTATTGCAATTAACTAACTTCCCTTACTCCTAAACTTCCTATTTCCTCAAATAACTTATTGCCGAACCATTGTCTTGGTTTCATTACTGCGCAAATTACGTGTCATTTTGTAAAATTCCAGATTTACCTTGTCGAAGTTACAATATCATGTCATACACATTTTTTCGTTATTTTCTTACAAGCTCGTTTTTATATATTGTTACTTTGCAATACATACGAAGATTTATACAGTGTAGTACAAAAACCATACACTTTTATCAAATTTTAAAGCGGATTTTCATAAATTTTAATTCTAGGTTACCCACAACGGCTTTTTTATTAATATATTTCCTTCATTAGTTCATCTATCTCATAGAAAAGGCCACAAAAGGCTGCCGTGCCTTATAATCTACATTATAGTGATTATTTACTCCCAATATTTCAGCTCGGGATCGCATATTTAATAAAAAGCAATACCCAGCACGCTTAATATAACGATCTATATTAACATTGTCATAGCTAAGAGTGTCACAAGTTTACTAATAAAGCGGTTACTTCATCATTAACATAAAATTCAGTTGAAATTATTAAAAATTATTTCCAAAACATACCAATAGATGGTATTAAAAGTAGCATAGCTGTCATCGATCTATGCAGACCGAATAAGTGTAAGATCTGTAAATTTGACCTGGTGCACAAACACATCAAAATATAAATGATGAACGTAACATCGCAAGCATTAGCAGAACTAATGAATGCACTCAAATTAATTCCAAAGGACTTAGAAAAACTAAAAATAATAATTCAAGAAAGTGGACAAAATGTAACGGAACAAGTTACACAGAACATTAATAAAATGCTGGTACAAAAGTTTATTTTGTGGGAGGAAAAACATGAAATTCTTAAGGCGCTAGTGGAAACTCAAGAAAAAAGGATTTACTTCTTGGAAAAACAAGTAAGGAAAAGAAACATAGTTTTTTTCGGTATTGAAGAGGGCACTCTTACATCATAAGACAACTTAGAAAGGAAAGTGACTGATTACATAGAACAATATATCTCTATTAAACTGACCTCCAGCGACATACGGGGGGTTAAAAGACTGGGGGAAGAAAGGAGACAGGCTACGTCCAACTATAGTTACTTTCACAACACTGGGATAAAAAATATATATTTAAACAAAAAAAAGCTCTGAAAATACACAATATTTCATGATCGAAGACTGTTCTAAATATGTAATTGAAAAAAGGAATGAACTTCAGGAACAATTAAAAATAGAGAGAGAACAAGGAAATATATCTTTCATGAAATATGACAAAATTATCATTGTAACAAAAAATTAAAAACCTCAAAATAGCATGCTACTAAAACAAGACAAGTACACTCAAGCTAGTAAGAAAAATAAAAAAACAACTTTCTGGTAATAAAACCAATAGGTCGTATACTATCTCAGAGGAAGTTTTAAAACCTAGCATGATTAACTACTTGGTTGATAGAAATGCAACAAAAACTAACAACCGTCAAGAAGTTAAAAGTAAGAATACATAGCAATTACGCCGCTCCTACCACCCAGGTGCTAAAATGAAGAAAAGATTAAGTAAATAATAAATATAGTGAAATAGATCTTCCAACCCGGTTGGTTCCTGTGTAACAATATGGTCGAAACCCTCCAATAAGTACACAAACAGAAAATATACAGTCCTTTATATGAGCGTTAGCTTATTTTATGATTGACTCTATCTCCATATTATGATAGCCAGAACATGAATGAGAACAGAATAAGAAGTAGACTCCAAAAATAAAAAAATGATTTAATCGAAATTTATAAGATTAATGCAAGATAAGGGTATAATATTAAACAAAGCTGGTCCAAATTAGTTACAAGTTGCACAAAACAGAGTCAAATGGGCAACACTGAAGGAGGCTTCTGGGGTTCTTGTACATAAAATCAATATTTGATTAGTTAAAATAAATAAAGATATACAAAATAGTCATAGATGGCATAGATATATATAAAACATAGAGTTTTATATATGTTGTATCCTTTTTAGGTTGCAGTTTTTATATGTTATATATTTTAATATATATTATTAAAATTATTGTGAGAACTAATTTATATATATAAATAGTTAAGATGCCAAGTGATACATATTTAGATTAATAAACAAACAATAAAAGTTGTAACATGGCATAAAACCAATACTAATAGATGAACAGAGTGTAAAATTTACAGGAAAAGGCTTTTTTATTTTTATTTTATTTATTAATGCATAAATGCATGCAACATATATCGGCTCGACTTAGCAACTAAGGCATTCTATGCTGGTCGAATGATTAGGCGATGCAGAGAAAATATGAGGTAGGTGTGCGCTTATAAGAAAATCATAGATTTTAGTGGCTATATTAGTAGTAAGTTATAGAGCCACGATGGTTTCAGCACGAACAGGTCGGCAGATTTAAGACGGTACTGTCATCGCACATAAGATAAAGGTAAAATGACAGTGTTCATGCCGTCGTGTTTCGTTGGTGAGTGTGACACCGGAGGCCCAATGATGCAGAAGCATTACTAGGCCGCAACGGTGTGCGTCACCGTGCTGCATTGTTGCATTGTCTGCATTCGCAATGAGTATGGTGTCTGTGGAGGAGCGGGTCACATATTCCCCCAACACAAATGGAGGATCCTCCGACCAGACGAGAGTATCATGCCTTCCCAACATCAACCGTTGGGCAGTGGCCCACTACCCAACGGTTGATGTTGGGAAGTTTTATATATGTTAATCGGCGCGAGAACTTTTATTGCGCGATTTAGGATTGGTAGTTCCCTTAGTTTTCTTCGTTGCTCCGTAGTTCGATGTTTCTTCGGTAGACGGCGGTGTCATATATTTTTATGTTGACGCTGTATGTGGAAGTCGCCACAGTGTCCACCACTCTTGGATTCTGCTCAGGCAAAGTAGAGTGAGTTCTTTGGCAGGGCCATACTTAAAAAAATGTGGATTAGTTTGAATATGAATATACTACTAATATTCCTTTTGAAAAAAGTATTAAACAAAGCATACGTTTGCAAAGCATTCATACTACTTTAACATTCTTTTCCTGTCCACTTTCTAAATCACCAGGTTCTACAGGTACTACCCTATTTTCCTTCCTATATTTTTCCTTTCCTTTCCGTCTCTTAGTTACCTGTAACGGATTAGCTCCGAGCGAACAGCCTTACCTGTAACGGATTACCTCCGAGCAAACAGCCCACCAACTCACAGGTCGTGGGCTCACGTACAATAAAGCTATATATTATTATTGTTATATATGGCGTGTTGCTTTATTTTCATAAAAATATTTAAAATTATAATTATAGTTAAGTTACACTCTTTATAACGCATATAAGATTTTAAGTTTCGTTTTATAATGTCCTCATTCCCTAGATTTCATGGAGAACATCATCATTGGAGGNCAAGAATCATATCCTAAGGTGCATTAGTAACTAAGAAAGAAAATTTAGGTAGCTTAACATATAAGAAACACTAAGAAATGTTTTACGCGGCCACATTAATTAGCGTTTGCAGGGGTTTCACCATTATACCGTACGAAGATTGGCTTACCGATGGAATAATGAAATTACCAACTAAACCTCGAGTAAACAATCTTGTCCTGTTGTTAATCTCCGTCTCTGTCTTTTTCGCGGTACATGTCTTATTATTTATTATACTACATTTACTTAGGCGAACCGATTTAGGTTTATTGGATTGTTCATCGGTGGGAGATAAGATACAATAGATCCCAAACACATTTCTTAGATATTTTACTCATACGGCTGCAATATAAAATAATTTTAGTATATATTACAATAATATTCAGTTTGCGGAATAGCGCCAATGTATGGTTCACTTTTATTATTCTTTTAGACGACGCTCTTCTATTTAGATTAGAATCTCCTGTGAGTATTTCAAAAGATTGGTTGGCTCTTATAACGCTTTTTACTAATGCTTACAGTTTCAATTGTCTGTAATTACGGTATTTAAATATACTATGGTAGCGAATTTATAAAAATACTTATTGATAAATCTATTACTTTTCTGCTTGTAATGGAAAGTATGAAGTCCTTGTCTATTTACTTTAACATACTTTAACATACGGCGTTGATATTTGCCTAATATGACGAATATTGAATCAAGTCAAGCCACATCAAACTAAAATATAACAAGATTTATGACAAGTGCAGACATTCGACATTTACCAGGTCGGAATCAGAATTATGTACGTATGTGTAGAATTGTAAAGTACTTATAACTTATACCGAACCAATGAAGTTAAATGTACGGGCAAATGCGTGTCATATCTTTCTTCGACAGATTTTGTTTTCTGAATTTTCCGATCACGGACTTACTTTTAATATACCTACCAGACATGTTTTGAATTTAGTATTTTAGATATCAAAGTGAGATGTAAATATGCATGCTTTTTTGGTCAATGTGTAGCGGAAGTTTGTGAGTATTGTAGGTTTCAGAGTAATGTTGTAAATATTATTTGAAACCTAAGTTTTTATGGAAAGTTCCAATTATTCCCTAGGTATTAATATGTTTTGGACACCAGTAAACTATCAAAATGAACAAACCACGTAGTTCGTAATTACCATTATACGGGTTTTAAAATTGATTACTTAGTTCAATAAATAAATAAATATTTTACCATAATGGAAATTACCCAGTGATTAGCGTCATGGCCAATAACTTGATAAATGAGATTAACTTGATAAATCAACACAAAGTTTTGTCGATAAACTTAAGCCGATGAAGTCAAAAGAAGTTAGAAAATGACAAGCGTACTTTTTTGTAATAGGAATTAGTTCCAAGTAATTGGCTCGTTAGTAAGCAATTTTAATACCTCAAGTTTCTTGAAATTGATATGATATATAGATTTAAGGCTTGTGTATTGTTTATTAAAGAACTTTTATTTTGAACCAATAATTTCGATTGGAAAATTTGGTTTTCAATTCTAAAACCAGTTTAGATTAAAAGTATGCGACAGTGACTTATCTCAGCCTTACATATTATTGCTTTTCAATCTAACCTACTTCATCAGACTTTAATAGTCCATTGCTGGATATATATCTCTTCTTAGGAAAGAACATTGCCTTACTATACCATGCTGAGCAGATGGGTTGGTGTAAGGTTTGTTTCTAGTATGGCGGACAAATTCTTTGAGAGGGTACTCTCTGCCCACGTCATCCGGCATCTCTGTAAGATGGGCCCCGATCTGTCGGGACCTCAGTTTGGATTCCGAGAGCGGCGTTCGACGTTTGATGGCGTAATGCACACGAGGGCCGTGACGGAATAGGCAGTGGGCTGTGGCGGCGTGCTGTTGGCGGTGTCCCTGGACATTGCCAACTCATTCAATAGTCTTCCATTTGGAAACGCTCCAGTACCACAGGTGAGTATCTGAGGCGGCTAGTGGCAGACTATTCAGAGAAGCGTACCGTCATGTACGAGGGCCGAGAGGGCGTCTCGAGACGGTGACCCATGTTACGTGGCGTTCCACAGGAGTTTGTCCTTGGACCACTTCTGTGGATGGTGGGATACGACTGAGTCCTGCGAAGTCGTCTCCCCCCGGGCTTGTCATTGATAATCTGGTCACAGCTCGGATTCCAAGAGGCAGCGCATCTGGCCGCCAGGGTTGGTGATTGTGCGCTGAGGCGCTGGGTATACGGGTGGCCCTAGATAAGTCGGAGGCCCTGCTGTTCCATGGGCCCCGCCATGGTCCGGCCCCCCGACATCTCCATCGAGGTCAACTCGGTCCTTGTACCGTTTCAGGTCCAGATGAAGTATCTGAGCCTGATCCTCAACGGTAGGTGGCCCTTCGACGAGCACTTCCGACAGCTTGCTCCTAAGTTGGTCGATGCTGTCCTTGGGCGACTCTTGCCCAATTTGGGTGGATTCAGCGAGCGAGAGCTCTACACGGGGGTTATACAGTCAATAGCGCTGTACGGTGCACCGGCGTGGGTGGCGGTTCTGACCGTCCAGAATAAGGCACGTCCTTAGAGGGTATTGGCGGTCAGAGCCGTACACGGTTACCGCACGCTATCAACCGAGGCGGCGCGCGTCTTCGCTTAGGATTTGAAGGCGGAAGTGGTCGCCAAAGTTTATCGACGGGCGGCTGGATTCCGGTTGGAAAACGGCTTTCGCCCTCCGAAGAGGTACACGAGTGGTACAAAACCATTCGTCGAGGCACGATGGCTTGCTGGTGGTCCCAACCGAAGACTCCACGCGCTGACTTTGCCGCAGTGGAGGATCACCCAGCCGGTAATCCTTGAGTGAGCAGGGTGGCAGCACGAGACCCTTTCCTTCCAACTGACGCAGATCCTTTCCGGGCACGTTTACTTCCAGGAGTACCTACACTCAGTTTCTAGGAGGGAACTGAATCCACCTGCCACCGACTGCAGTGAGGATTCAGCCCAGCACACGCTAGCGGTATGCCCTGCTTAGGCACCGCAGCGCTGGGTCCTTATTGCAGTTGTTGCAATTATTGCAATTATTGCAGAAGACCTATCGCTACCAGATGTTATAAGCGCCATGTCCGGTAGCGACAGTAGTTTTTTCACGATCGTAACATTCTGCGAAGATGTAATTTTGCAGAAGGAGGCGGCGAAGAAAGCGATCCAAACTCGGACACAATAAGCCGCCGGCGAACTGGGCGGTCAAGACGCGCCTATCAGAGCGTTATGCCACGCTGAGTGTGGCCGCGGATGGTCGGGACGGGTTTTCCCACCATCCGCTTTAATGGCCACCCGCGAGGAGGTAACGTTTCGCGTGTACCGTACTTCGCCTAAATAGAGAGTCCACCGGATGACAATAGGAGGGGTTCGGATGTGTAATAATAATAACCAGCAGTTCCCAGATTCCTCACTCCTCAGGCGCAGAGGGGCATACTGTGTGGTTATAGTCGGTTCGATTCCAACACACCACCCCGCCGCAAACCTTGGTTTTATGACGGCCAGTGAGGAATTTCACACGTTATAAAATGGGGTTAGTTGCAAGTCTTCTTTCTATAACAGTAATGTTTTCCTGCATACATAGATTCTCCCTTGGCTGGCTCTTGCGACACCCACGAGGTGGATAGGGGTAATCAAATTTTGTATTCTTAATATGTCACCGCATGGAAAACGTACTACCTAATCTACATATTTATCTTTTTATATTTAACTCTCTATTTGCTAACAAGTCCCAGTTAACAGCAAAAGGCAAAAAGTTAGCAAAGTATTCCATAGCTAATCGTGTTACTCACTCGTTACACATTTTAAAAGTAACATTAGTAGCAACATTTTAGTATAGCCTCTTAATGTTTCTTTGATAAAATATAATATTTTTTAACGGTAGATATTTATAAAGTAGCTTTTCATTTTCTTAAATACATTCTTTGAGAAAAAAAAAACGTAAAAGAAAACATTTAAAAACATAATGGAACATTTTGTTTTAAATTTGGCATGACTGTTTTAAGCTCAGTTATTATAATATTTTGATAAAATAGAACGTATACAGATCACTGACTATCATAATAGTCTTTACCAGTATTAGCACAGTACTGCTAAAAACTTTCCAGAACACAATTTGCGACATCGTGAAATGGTTTGGTCTCGGTGATAAGAAAGAAACAAGTGTTTCAGAAATGTTAGTCATTCCTAGACTTTAGAGTGAATCCTATTGTTATCTTTTTTGTGCCCGTAGTTAAGACAATATTATTGATCAATCAATATCAATGCTAGGAATACTAACTTTTAAGCTTTCACGTTTCATGACATAATAATTATTTTCAGGGGTATTAATTAATAAAGAGTCGGCCTCGAGCCTGTGACCGAGGCCAGTGCAATCTGGTCGAAACGTCAGGCAAATCAGAGGTATATAATACCTTTAAATAAGTGATCACCCTAATTCCCGTGAAAATAATTATTAATACTAGAAATGTTTCTCAAATCCATGTAACAAACGTATCTGAATAAAGTTAACTGTATAAATGAACTCTTCTGGATAATTGTATTGCAGTATGGATCTGTAGCGTACATAGCTTATCAAAATAGCCAGGTAGGATGAAGCTTGTGCTCTGAGTCTAGCTCTAGTTGCATTTTTGGAATTCATTTTATTATTCATTGTTATGTTATGACGTTTAAAATGTCTTTCTTCTTTTCTTAATTAAATACTGTTTTGGTCCATTTTATTGCAACTTGTATTGGTTGTTATTTGAAGTTCGGGAATATTAAAATGTTAAAAAAATAAATTATTAGAAATTATTGCAGAAATTCCTTATGATTTCAGTGTTCCTAGCTTATTCCTGTGGCGACTTCCACATACAACATAAAAATATATGACAGCGCCATCTACCGAAGAAACATCGAACTACGTAGCAACGAAGAAAACTAAGAAACTACCAATCCTAAATCGCGCAATAGAAGTTCTCGCGCCGATTAACATATATACAACTTCCCAACATCAACCGTTGGGCAGTGGCCCGCCAGGCATGATCACCTCGCCTGGTCGGAGGATCCTCCCTTTGTGTTGAAGGAACATGAGGCCCGTTCCTCTACACTGGTGACCCCGTCAAGAACACAATGAGTGATAGTAGCGATTCAGTTAAAACTGCCGCAACATCAGAGAGCAAAAGACACATAACGGTACGCCGCGCTAAACCTGTTACGGTTTCACGAAAAATGAGCATAAAAATACCCGCTTTTGCTCCCGAGGACCCTGAAATTTGGTTTGCATTGCTAGAAGGACAATTCGAGGCTATAGGCATAGAGCATGATGCAACAAAATTCACCCATGTCATCACTCACCTCGACCTACACCACGCAAAAGCAGTTAAAGACATTATCGTCAACCCTCCAGTCAACAACCGATATCCAAAAATAAAAACAGAGTTAATTCGGCGATTATCTGCATCACAGGCGAACAGGGTAAAGCAGTTGCTCACCCACGAAGTACTAGGAGATCGTAAACCCTCACAATTCTTGAGGCATCTGTTGGACTTAGCTGGACCTTCTGTACCTGAAGATTTTATAAAGACTATCTGGAGTAACCGTCTGCCTAATAATATTCAGACGATCTTAGCATCACAGTCTACCCGTTCTCTAGAACAGTTATCTGATTTGGCGGATCGTATCCAGGAGATCACAGCACCCTGTCAGGTGGCAGAGTTTTCTAGACCAGAACCGAGTACCAGCGTCTCTGGCGAAATCGCTGAACTGAGAGGAATGAAAGCTTGCACTGAAACTAGATCAGCGTTCACATTCCCCTGAAAATAGGTATCGTCAGTCAAGAACACATCGAAGACGTTCCGCTTCTCGTCAGAGGTCCAGAATCAAATGAAAGTTGAGTTGAAGGTAGGAACAAAACTTTAATGTCACTCACAAACAGAAGGATAAAGTTCACAGTAATTAATACATTAAGTTTAGGTGAAAAGGAATACAATTAAAAGACATACAACAACACGCACGATAATTAGCGATTCTAATTAAGATAATCACCAACTAATACAATTAACGCAACACGTCAGGTTTCGCGCGACCGAGGGCAGTTCGATACTGAATTCATCGATGCGCTTGCACCGGCCGATTGCTATAGGCCTCGTAAGAAAGGGTGTGGTCCCGTTACGGCAAATGTATACAATATCAATAAATATTATTTGATTTACTTGTACTATTTATATTAATAGTAATTGTTATTTATTCTAATAGTAATAATATATAGTGATAAGAAAAGAGTAATAATATCAGATAATGAAATGTTTACATAGATCTAAATTCAATAGAATAGGAAACAGAATATTATAAGGATCGACTTCGGATAGTATAAATATGTGTATATATATGTGTGTGTGCATATATGTCTGTATGTATGTAAACCTCCTACATTCCTATTATTATTATTAATTTCGACTCAAGAAATACTAATGGCCACCATTATGAGAACTTCTACATAACCAACAGATAGTTGGCAACAAGGCAATGTCAGTACGACGTCCAATTAGTGATGTCTGGAGCTATTAAATAGATTCACAGTTTTGGTAGTTTCTAACAAGTAATAGACTTATTGTTAATCAACAACTTTATTGGATAACTTGATTAAAACGGTATACTACCTGTAGAGCATTTAATGTCAATTTATCATTATGACATGTAATTAATGTTAACTAATAAACTATTTGTGTTTTCATCATATTATTTACTTATCATTTAGATTAAAGCGAGATTTTACCAAGGTACTGGTATTTATGATGTAAGTAACTGTAAAAGTTCCTGCAAGATATGTTCCAACTTACACGGTTAGTAATTTGAACACTTCTCAGGCATACCACAAAATAATATACTGATTAATTTATTTTATGGCTATACTGTGCAAGATTTGAATACCGTGAAATACAAAATTTAATTCTACTACGTATACAAAAACAGTTACTTTAATAGAAACATATTTTTTTATATATTACACACTCATAACCGACTTCATACAAAGTTGTTACATGAGCGTATAAAAGTAATATCGACGATGTCACAGACACGTTATAATCCTGTACATTTGGGTCAGACTTTCCAAATTGTAGCCAATGTTACAGCCCGAAATAAAAGTCAGCCTGTCTCGTTCCGAAACAATAAACACAACACAAGCCAAGTAATTATCAAGTGGAGCCCAAATATTCTACAGAAAAAGTAATATTCGACTAAATTCCATTCTACCCGAACTCTAGTTATGTTTAGTAATAAAAACAAACCTTCTTTGGCAACGCCGTATAAAAATAAATTTCAATTTTTCTCTGTGGTTAAAAACTATATTTCATATTAGAAAATAAATATGCTGTTCTAATGAAAGGTAAACTCTCATTTCGCTTCCAAACCACATAAAAAATATTGCATCTATTGAATACTATTGACGAAATTCAGAATAAGAATTTACCGTAGAATATTGTTAATAAAAATTGATGAATTTTTATACGTCATCGTATAAGATCCAACAATTTTTAACCAACAATAACGAAAAGATACAAAGGGTAAAATAAATGTATCTGTCATTCAAGAAATCGGTTTTCCGTATCTTTTTTTAATGTTAAAAGTTAAAACTTAAGAAACGTGTGTAAAAAAAGAGCACTGCGCCGGTGCCCTTTTTTGTGCATAAGTCCTCTCGGATACTACCTTCTGGTGGCATTTCGGTTTTTTTTCATGGAATCACGGGCAAACGAGCAGACGTATCGCCTGATGGTAAGAAATTACCGCCGCTCATGGACATCTGCAACACCAGAGGCGTCACAAGTGCGTTGCCAGTCTTTGGGAGATGGGGAGGAGGATGGGAATTGGGGAGAGGGGTTGGGGTATGGGCCTCCTGTAGGTAGTAGTAGGTATACTCACTCGGTGAGTGAGGATACCTACTAAAACCGCACGTTGTCTCGGGTACTAGGAGCCGGGGAGCCAGTTACACCCTAGAATGGGAAACCCTAAAGCCCCGACGTACCTCGGACCACCTACGGTTTGTTGGTGACCCCCTCCTGTGGGTGTGTTTTTGATGATCTCCGACACCTGAGGCGTCTACGATACCTGTTCCCGGGCCAATACATCATCACTGGTATTACCGCCGCAATAACGGTATACTCAGTGCTCGGTTGCCAAAGTCGTTCCTTCCATTCCTCCACAAGGACCTGGCGGAGTTGGGATTTCTGGTCATCGATTTCTCAATTCTCAGGACTCCTACCCAACTACCGCGTCTCTTTGCATGACCGCTAGTACCCTAAGATAAGTTATTATGATAATTTCACTCCTTACATCTTAGAAACATTTAAGTTATTGCAAAACAATTCTGCTTTTTCTGCAAAAGTCCATTTTAATTGTAGTTAAATCATTTTTTTATTTAAAAATTTAATTTAATAGATGACATCCATTTATAATTCTACTCTGCAAATTGTGCCGTGTAGTTATTTTTGTATCTATAAGCCCCAAAAAAGAATAATTTAAGGCGGTATGTAATTAAAAAAGCCTTTTCCTGTAACGTTGCAAGAACATACAAAACTCTATAGGAAATAAAACAGAAAAAACAAACAAGAAATACGTACAATATTTACTTAAGGAAGTTTTGTGCGTGTTCTCGTTACACAACTGTCAACCTTTTGATGCTGATCTTTTGATTACATTCGTGTGACAAGGGATTCCTCGAGAAGAACTTAAAATGCGGTATTAGATATCATAATATATAATAATATTCAAAGATCGTTTTTTGTTTTTGCGAAAGACGGTCCCCATTTCATGTCATCCACATTTTTTATATTTTTTATCATTAATTCCATCACGACAAAGACTTGAAGACTCGAAGACTAAGAATTGAAGACTTGAAATACTTGACATTGGCAGGAATAGCTGATCCGGCTGATTGCCATAACATCAAAAGAATAAGATAATATTCGAATGTGTGTAATACTATAAACATATACTTTTTTATTATAAGTATTTTGTGGAATTATTATTATGCATATGTATACAAAGAAAAAATTGAAAATATTTAATGATAAAATTTATTCGACATGGGAATGTTGACATTTCAATATATAAATATTCTCATAGAAAATGAATGTAATTTACCAAGTTATTTCATTTCTTCTGTTGAATTAGATATTATTTCTATGGTTCTGTTTAACTTGAATGAACCGACCTTACTTGGTTAGTTGATATCACCAACGTACAGTAACTTCAGCTCGATTTTTTTATACCGGCTATACTAGTAATATTCTCATATATGCTTATATATTTGCCATCCCTTTTTTTTCTTATTTTACCAACCAACCTTTCTTGGTTGTTATCACCAACGTACAATACTTACAGTTCAAATTTTTTTATACCGGCTATACTAGTATTATATTTTTTCTCCACCTATATGCTCATATATTTTCCCTCCCTTATTCTTTTCTTATTTTACCTTATTTATTTAAAAAAAAAGCAATGTAATTCGTTTGCCACTCATTCTTTTAGCAGCATAGTACCAACAAGGTCTCTGGAAAAAAATTTTAAAGTAATTTCGCGATGATACTCGCTTATTTTTTAAAGCAATCCCAATTACACGTTAATGTCTGTTGGACTTTACATCTGATCCAACGCACAATTGATTATTTTTTTAAATTTAATATCTTTCCTGGTATCATGCTCTTTTTGTGCCAATTAATACGTATTCCGTTCTATTCTAACAAAGTAATAAGTAAGCCTAAAAAATAACAGCGTTTAAAAACTAAATGCATTAAATGCTTGTCTTTTACTTTTATGTATGGTACACGAGGTTAAAAGAAATAACACTCAATTAAAATCTAGCTGCTTTTAATACAAATATTGAGAGGTGAGTAACATATTAAATTATATTAAAAGTATATTAATCGAGATCTTTATTGGTTAATTACCGTGTTTCTTTTTACTTCAATTATTAATAGTGCTTTTTAATATTAATTAATGGTTTGTTTTATTAAATTTTTCACTTTCTGAGGTGACCGTTAGCTCTAACATAAATAACTCAACTGTCTTATCGTCATCAGGTTTGATTAAATGACCCTTATTCTAAATATTACCAAAATACTTCAGTTTTGTAGATATAGTGCCATTCAAATCCAAACTCCGAAGTAAATAAAACATGTATTTAATAATGTTTTCTCTCAGGTGAGCCCATTCATTCCCGGGGCTATAAAAGGTCTTGCTGAATCCTCAAATTCTTGACCTCCACCATATAATAAATATATTTCCATCTTTTTCTAAGGCTGCCAGTAAAATCCCACAAATTGGGTCAGTGTCTAATGGATCGTGGAATAGATGAGGGCTCTTGTGAGAACCGAACGGAGTGCTGTTTTATTTGCCTGACAGTACTTCATAAGCATATCCGTATATAATAATAATAATACAAAAGCTTTGTTTACCTTTAGGATCAAATTTCATTAAAGTAAGAATCGTAAAACTAGGCACTTTTACTTATATATTTACTGATTTAGCCTCTTTAGCGTTTTATAATATTTTAAGGAACGATATCGTAATAGTAAATACAGACTACATTTGGCTGTGGTTGTTATTGTGGTTCACAAAACTTTTTTTTTATTAAATAGACTACCGAGCCAGTGGTCGTTCGATTGTATTCCTATTCCGCATAGTTATTGTATGACGAGTGCCAGAATGTAATTTATCACCCGGAGTGTAATTAGCCTGTAATATAAATTTGAATTTGGCAATATATGGTAAGAGTTGACCTAATAGATAGAATTCCTAACACCATCTATTGATTTCCTCTTTGAGTATTGTCTAGAAATAGGAGTGGGTTGAACTTTGAGTAAAGTCTAACAAAGAAATACCTCGTCAAGACGACCCATACATAGTGACTGATTTCATCATGGTCTCTAATAGTGAAATAATTATTACATACCATTTATTTACGATTCTTAATAAAATGTAATTTAACTACTATCGCTAAAAATATAAGCCTTAGTCACTAAATGAAAATATCAAACTCGATTATGTACAAAAGGATAATGTATGGGAACAAAAAGTTCGAAGGAATAAAAAAGTACAGCGGTGCTTTAGGTGTTTTAATTAAAATCTCATAGCATTATTCTACAAATAAAGTTGCCTGTTTACATACCCTCTTTAATCAACGCCTTTTACATTTACCAGACACGCAAAATCTTCTAGATTATCACAATGAATGAAATGGGAAGGAACAAAAACTACGCAATGAAGTCTCGAGGGTGAGCAACATAATATTTTTAATATGACAAAGTTAAAGTGTCTCGGTCTACCGGCACCCCTCACTCTACTAAATTTCATACGGAGAATGACACAAAAGATTTTCATTAAGAAAATTCATCAACGCTTACATAATGCGCTCACAAAAGTACTCAAATTTTATGAAAACATGCGGAAGTGTAGTAAAAATAAAACTTTATGGCTCACCCAACGGTTTTATACTGCTATATGTCGTTCAGTGAATTGTGAATTTTATAATACAGTATCTAGTGAGTGAAAAAGTCATAGGCCAGGTCGAGCAATCCTGTTGGTGAATTTTTTATAATATAAATTAAGTTTTCACAAAATATTAACAAATGAATGTAAACCATTCAGGCATCTTCTCAAACAAATCCACACTAAAAAAGGTATTTAGAAAATTATTGTTAGTCAAAACGAAAACAGCGAAAGAGAGCGATGCTTGCTCTACGCTGTGCTACGATTTAGTCAATAGCCTTTTGATCGTTTATCTCTAAGTATTTGGTTCTTTTTCGCATTAAAGCATCGCTCTATCCATTTCGCTGTTTTCGTTTTGTTGTTGTCGTATTTGAAAAGCAGAGGTTCAGATTAAAAATATTTTGGAAAATATCATTCACAAAAATATCGTCAACACAAAATCATACTACAAGAAAAGCCCACCACTTTGTTTAGCCAAAGCCCAAAACAAATTACGGAAAAAAGACATTAAATACGAATTCGAAAATTAAAGACTCAAAATCTTTGAGTTCATTTAAAAAATATTCAAAATGTCACGTTCTACTAAATAAATTAATGAAATCTAATTCGTGTGAATAGTACCTGTGTCAATTTTGTCGCCTACCTACAATATATTTTATAGTTGTAAACGAGCTCTGAACTGTATACCTACTTTGTATAATTATGTTTATATCTTATGAGAAGTGATTTGTAATCTTTGAAAAATAAATCATTCTAACCTTAATTTCACATAAAATAGGACATTATTATGGAATGTTTTCTTCAATGTGTGTTTCTCACTGATTTTTAAACACCTGTTATTGGTGTGAATTTGTTTGAGTAGATGCCTGGAATAGTTTATATTAATTTGTTAATAATTTAGAGTAATTAATTAATTAGTAGTAACTAGAGTATTAATTAGTAAAAGAGAGAGAAGAAGTAGTTAGTAGTAGTAGTTAGAAAAATTGAAAACCTTTTTACCAAAAAAAGGTTTTCAATTTTTCAATTCAAAATTGGAAAACCTATCTAACAAAGACTACTCTTTTATGGATTGCAACGGCTTAATCACGTCAGGGAGTTGTATATCCGAGAGCAAATTGCATTTGCGCGTGGAGCACGTGCGACTTGAATTATTACCGGTATGACTTCGAACCGGTTTATGACGCCGGTAACTACTGAATTGAAAACATGTATTTTCATCGTAATTTTCTTTGTTTGACAATAATCAGAAATACATTTCTTTGCAAAGTTGAAAAACTAATTAATTTTCTATCATATTCGCTTGACCATGTCCAACAAGAAACAGGTCCGCTCATAAACTGAGTAAAATCGCTTGCCGGTGTCCTTAGGCTAAAATGGTTTAACCTTTTTTTATGTTCTCCGTTCAAATATTAACTCAATTGTGAGTTGTTTATTTAAAATTAAATAAAGGTAGTAACTACAACACTTTGTTTTTGGTGTTGGTGTAACTTATAACCCTTACGAACTTTTAATCACTTACCCTTTTATTTATTAACGTTTTTTAACTTGAAGCAATGGTTCTGAGTAAACTTAAAGACTTAACCTTTTTTCATGTTCTCCGTTCAAATGTTAACTCAATTGTGAGTTGTTTATTTAAAATCAAATAAAGGTAGTAAGTACCTATAGATTTCCACATAACATAACAATGTACAACACTTTGTTTATGGTGTTGGTGTAACCTATAACCCTTACGAACTTTTAATCACTTACCCTTTTATTTATTAAAGTTTTTTAACTTGAAGCAATGGTTCTAAGTTAAGTTAAAGCCTTAAAATGAAAAAGAGCACAGTAAATAATAGGAACATGTATATATATAAATGTTTGTATGATCTAAAAATATTTGTTTCTGAGTTTGGATTGTATATATGTATATATGTGTTTATATTAGTTGTCTAGTACCCATAGTACAAGCGCTGCTTAGTTTGGGACTAGACGGCGTTGTGTGTCGTGTGTTGTGTATATTATATAATACTAGCTCTCAACCGTAGCTTCGCTGGCACTTAATAAAAAGTATCCTATGTTACCTACTTCTAATCCTCCAAGAACATGTGTACAAAGTTTCATAATGATCAGTTAAGTAATTTTTCCGAGAAAGCGTAACATATTAAGTGTGATTTCCTTAAAATTAAGCTATACGTAGTTTTATTATAAGCAAATAAACACACATATTAGACTGACATTGTAAGGAACGAGTTTATTAGTTTCACCATTTCTCGTGTCAGTAGTACTGCTTGATAGGATCGTGTTGACAACATTAGATAATTGAAGATTGAATAATCTTTTTTCACCGTATTTCGCTATCTCGTGCCCGACAAAATAATCCACATTTTCGAGTTTATTTAGATGTTCAATTTTTTTTAATGACATCTATAAATCATTGATTTCTTCAAGGAACCTTTATCCACTATGGTATATATATAATGTGTGTGTGCATTAATTAAGAAAGTCTTAATCTTTAACAAAAAATGTTTACCGTCTTCAAAGCTGTGTGATTGCTTACATTTCATTCAAAAGAAAGCAAATTTTCACTGTTTATCACACTGCTTACAAAATTTAGTACAATTCACAATAAAACACTTTTCTCACGGTGTCCTCAATTATTGATTCTAACATTCTTGTAATAAAGGGATCCCTCCAGAAGTTGCGCTCAAATGGAACCACATCGTAGGCCTATAAATTACGAACACGTCGGGCATCAAAACTATACGCTATGCTGTATACAATGTATGATTTATTTTGCCATAATAAGTCGCGCTAATAACGTGACTTATGATTCTAGAAAAAAAATTTGGCAAACTTTCAGAATGTTCTAATTTCTTTGTCTGAAACTAACACTGGAACATCTAAAATAGGTATACGATTGTGATTTCTCTATGTTCAGATTAAAAAATATGGGACTTACTGTCATACATCTAACATTAATTTTACTATATTAATTACGAAATTTAATTGATTTACAAAAGCCAATTATGGTATATACCCATACTAAACACTTTTTATTCACCATTTATACAGTGTCTTCAACATTTAAAACCTGTTTGTGAAGTAAAGAGGTCTCAAAATCTAAGAAACACTTTCAGTTCTAAGCAGAAACTATATTCTGTTACCTCGTGATTATAATTTCCTTAACATTCACGAGGTAACAGAATATGTAATCAGAAATTACTCAAATAATATAAGCGTGTATATTGTCGTCCAAGTTGTTCAACTTTATAGAACAGTGTAAAGGAAAATGAGACATGTCAATGAACAAAAGCAGACGTGTAATGTGTGTACGTAGCTTAAGTAACAAACAAAACTTCCGGCATTGGATTACTTGACTAATACTTAAATGTTCTCGAGGGCACGTCTAAGATTTTTTTTAATTACAACGATGCCATAGTCCTTATTAGTGAGACTGGGCCTTTATAATATTATTGAATACAATTTGTCATGTTATTAATTTATAAGACAAAGAAGAACTACTTAATGATTAAAAAAAATGTAAATATATACAAACCTTATGATGTAAAAAATAAAACTATACACATACTCCATACGTCTGCCCAATTCATTTATTTATTTCCATCCCACGGTTGCCTGGAAGAGATTGCCGTTGAGCAATAAGGCCGCTAATTGTACTACCGACCTACCTAGCTTTAAGTTATGTACTTTATTATCTGGTTAACAATAAAGCGATTTATTATTAACTATCTATAAAATATAAATAAAAAAAACTACTTTTACTCTAAAATAATTACAACATTACATTATCATATAAGCGCTAACCCTTGATTTCATTTATATTTACTTTTTGCACCGCGGCTATGAGATCCAGATGGCTCTTCTTTTTCCAATAGTTCTTCATCAATTAACAAATCAAAATTACCCAAAGATTCGGCATTGGGCAATTTATTCCAACGCACATCTGGAACACCATCATGCGGAAGGACTACTGATATAATGTTGTCTATTAACTTGTATTTCAAAATCCGATCATTGACTGTGGTAGACGTCAAGGAAGGAGATGCATTGACTTCTACCAACCAAGGTTTCAACTGATTATCAATTATTATATCATAACCATAGCACTCAAAACAATGTCTATCATTAGCCATCACAGAAGAAACAGCCTTCAAAGAATGTACTATAAGCCACTGCATTGCCGCAAATAATTTTTCTGTAACCGCCCTACCTTTAGTACCTTCTAAATATAATTTTAAATTCTGCACAGTCATTTTACCACCATGAATATTATTGTAGTCGCCTCCATGCTTTTGTACACTGACATTAGTAAGATGCACGTACATATTGTCTAACTCCGTGACACTTGTATCATATTTTACGGTACAAAATCTACAAAAACCGAGTTGAAACAGATAAGCTTTTAGAGGTCGAAAAGATGTAACTAACACGTAAAGTCTCAGATCAAACTTTTTGCCCCCTATTAGTAAGGGATTGTCTATATAACGTGAAATAACGTAACTTTCCTTTGTAAGTTGCGGATGAAATGGTGTTTTTGCCTCACGAGACCATTTCTTTAGTTTAGATAGTTTGTTTATAAGGAAAATGCCGGTTCCTTGAGATTTCCCACATGGTTTCATGATCCAAGTACTTTGGGGTGATTTACGATATTCTTCGACAAACATGTTGTAGTCAGCTGGAAGGACAAATGTTACTGGTACGAAATCGAGATGAACATATCGCGTCACCATTTGACCTCCGTGTAATGCGACCTCTGCCTTTTCAGCGAGAGGATTGCCCTCCCTTTCAAGTTCTTTTCGATAGCGTTTTATATTTTTCACAAGTAAGTCTTTTCGCGACAACTCGTAATGGTTTGGAAAGTGATTTATCATTTGGTTATCATTCATTCGATATCCGCTTTCCACACTGAATAAGTTTCTGCAAGTCTGTGTAGATGCCCAGTAGAAGTTCCATTCATCGTCGGGCCCAACTTGATTCCACCCACGCCGCTCAAAGTTGCTCATCAAAACCGACTTTTCCAAGTCTGTGCAAAAGTTAACTCGACATCTTTCAGCAGCTGGCACGTTGACTCGTCCATAAAGGCTATTTGCAATTTTTTTTATGTCTTGATTCATGGTTAATGTAATATCCGTTTATGGGGAATATTTATTACAATTAACAGCTATTTGTAAAACAGGTGCCTATTCATCGTTGTCATGGCTTTCGATAAACATCGCCCGGTATTGGCCGCCATCCAATCTAACTCGTTTTGCTATGACTACGTGTAAACATTGCCCCAAGTATTGATTTTTAACGAGTCCGGGCTCATAGGAGGCTTGCGTGCAACTTTTATATTAGGGAAAAATAAAAGCGGCAATCTTTGCTCGGAGTAAGAAAATTCTTTACTAAGTAATGATCCTGCTCACATATATTACAGGCATTTGGGGAAAACGTGTATATTGTTCGGAACGTAAACGTAGTTTATAATACCATTAAAATTATGTCAAGTCAGTTATTATCAAGTCGAAAAGATGTTTAATTTATGGGATTTATGATTGAACTTCCTTTGTGAGTTATGGATTTAAGATTTTTTAGTAACATGTAATTTGATATATTCTATAATTAAATTCACTTGTACTTACTTCACTTTTTTATTTATGTTTACACAGACTGGTTTCGCCTTATGGCATCAACAAAAATTAATGGCTACATAAAATCTTCACATCTAAACCTAACAACTTTTCGGGGGTAAACATAAATAAATATCAGGAATAAATACAAGTGATTTTAATTCTGGAATGTATTGCAACAAGTTCCTTTAAGTGCCGACAATCGAGTTGCCACTAAAAATAAAAATTAGGGCAACATTTCCGACATACAAACTAATCTTAGCTGGGTTAGAATACGCATCAATATTTAACTTTTTTTAAAGCTTTTGTTTTTCATAAACAATTTTTTTAGCATTGCCCTCCTCAATTAGTTATTATTTGACAAACTTCCATTTTTTAAATCGGATTCCTACAGATTGATGGCAAAAGGCTTGACTAAGCATGTAAGCTTAATTCTACACCTTTGTAGATTCAAACTTGATTGTAAGTTTTTATATAAAAGAGGGAGTAAATAGGCAGGTGGATTACCCGAAGTAAAGTGACGATCGCTGCTCATAATTGTCTGCAATTCAGGAGTCACAGGTATGTTGCCAGCCTTTGAGAAAGAAGGATGCTCTATGTATCAAACTTCTGAATTTTAAATTTGTTCTATTATTACCTGACTAAGGCGAACACCGAAGGCATGGTAATTACTTTGTAAATCTACGTATGTGTATTTGTATTTTCCATCGTAGCGCCTAAACTACTGAAACGTAACCGAAGTCTCAATAGATTTTGTTTCGCACGTAGTCAAGATGGTGACACAGCAACACATTATACTAGCACAAACTTATAATATTCTCCTATGCACATCAAGTAGAATGGCTAGAATACTACTGTCCCCGGAATACACGAACCGGCTCCATTTAAATCATCTGCCATTATCGATCACATTCATATTATATATGAAAATGATCATATCATATATATATTTTCGATCACATTGTTTATCATAATTATTCTAATGATTATCAACATACAATTATTATTTGATAAAACAGGATTGTGTAATTTAAAGATTTATTACCCCGGATGTTCCATTGTATAAAAAGAGTACAGACGTCATTAATAATATTTCTAAGTATTTCCGGAAGCTGACAAGCGGAATGCGCCAAGATATTAAGATTATTTAATATGAACCAATTATTTACTAGATTATAAAATTATAAGGTTATAATATATATGAGGTTGGAATCGTTACTTAAAACAATTTGTAATAGTACCCGAGCAAAATAGGTTATATAAATTACATGAAAGTTTTTTACGTAGTCGGGTATAGTTTTATAAACTTTTTCTTACTTTAATATCAATTTAATTTATAGCACACCCTTTAACTGCACTCTATACGCACAATCAATCACCTTATATTTTTATTTATTACAATTTTTGTACTCAATAATTTAACTTTGTTTATCTCCTCTAAAAAGATGTAATGAGTGTATTACAGGATGGAAGACGCTGGCTGCTGTAACACTGTTGACACTTATAGCAGTTCACAACAACGTCTTATTCTTTATATTTTACTATTTTTTTAGTTGTATAAAATTATGTTATGTCTGTGATTTTAACACAAAAGACCTAATACTTTCAATTAATTTTAAAATTACACTCGCCTAAGCTGTGCATAATTGAAAATGATCAGATATTCATTAAAACCTCCACTGACAAGGCCCGTGGCTACGCGGCCCGTAAAATATTTTTCAATCTTGAGATTCAGATTAACCCATAACAGTTCCCTCTTTTCATTTATTCTGCAACTTCGTGTTTTGTTATATAAATGGTATTTCTATAGCATTAAAGTAAAGAAAAAGCAATGTAATTTCCTTTTTTGGAATATATGACGTCATAGGTTTTGATTGAAAGAAAATGAATTGGTAGTTCCCTGCAGTTCCACTTGCGTTTAAATTTATAGTTCTTCTCTTAGCCCGTGTGTCTTATTCTGAATTAATGTAGTAATAAACATATTTTAAATAGTAATAACATTTTAATTTGTTTTTACCAGATATTATGCTATTTACGGCGCAGACAAATCCAACAAAATAATAAGATCTTTATCATCACAAAGATGTCCAGCCGTTGCTGAGTGATAATGCTGTAACTAAAGCAACTTTTAAATTAAACGAAAACAACATTATTAATTCAGTCTAATTGTGCTTTAATAGTCAGGATTCAAGAAAATTTTATTGTTAGAATACTTCAGTTTTTTGATAGAGATGAAATATTTCTTTTATTAACATTAATTTAATATAAATGCTCTGTACAAATAAAAATAACGTTTTACATTTTTAACTTTAACCCTTTTCTTATATCCCGTTTGTTGTTTTTTGTAAATATTTAAATATACTATAATAGCACTAAGCATTGACACAACCACTAACTACAAAATATTACATTAATTTCACTTTCAATTATTGATTACGTAGTTCGCATACATTTATAAAAAAGCATGCAACTATAACTTGGCTGCGATTTCGCTTCGTCTTTCTTCGAAAAGAAAAACTGTTTTTTTAAGTACCTTCATGTCATGGTCGTGCTATGTTACTATTTTATGTTAATCAGTTTAGTATATAATACGTAAAGGCGTAGAAAAAAACAAACAAAAACGAAGAGAAAGTAATAGTTTTGGCAGTATATTATTTTATTATGTTTGTATGTTCCACCGTAGTGCCTAATCTACCAAACCAATTTTAAGGAACGAAGTAATATAGGCTATATAAATTTAAGAAAAGTATTTACATAATCGGGTTATAGCTTTCCAAAAAGTTTTTTGTGCATTTTTATTTTTAGTTTAAATACTGGTAGTAAATAAACGTATATACAGATTTCTTTGGAATTTCTTCTTACAATCTTTTGCTTCATAATTTCTAGCTTTAGTAGTTTATTTTACTATACTAAGCAACATTCTATTTCAACCACTAATTAAGTTGTTGAAATAGAACGTTACTAAGTATAGTAAAATAAACTACTAAAGCTAGACACTTCACATTAAAGAGCCAGTTGACTTCCGTACACAGCCTTATAATATATTACACAAACACTATTCCAAGATCTCGGATCACATATCTTTTGTGGGGCCGTGAAATCAGTTGGATTAAGCTGACTTCATGGTATTTAATGTCACAGAAAAAAATGTGTGTAAAATAACTTATTTCCAACAGCTTAACTGAGTTGAACTGAGAACATCTATACCACCGAAACCGATTTTCATTCTTCGAAAATCATTGCGATTCATGTTCAATTTTTTTAGGTAATAGGTAAAATATAAAGCTCACAAAGAGCTGTTGTCGTAAATGGGACTAATATGTAACATTTTAAAGTGTGACTCCAGCAGCAAATGTTCCGTACAAACTTAGAAACTTGTATATACTGATTTAAATAAGTAGTATATAATAGGTATTAATAAGGCCACTACTTTAGCTAACTATTATTTGGTTTATATCATTGTATTATTAACGTTATTATAATTATTTATCTAATTGTGGAATATCTAATATAAGAGTTGAATTTAAGTATACTGGATATATTTCAGCGTTCTTTCATTAAACGTACATTGCATATCGATGGAGCGGACTGACTGCGGAGCCCGAGTCGTGTCGTGTTACATTGGCTTTCATTAGCTATTTACTATTTCACCGTATTGCATCATCTCGACCCCGTAATTCATTTTTTTATGACATAGATGGCAAACGAGCAGACGTATCGCCTGATGGTAAGCGATAACCGCCGCCTATGGACATCCGTAACACCAGAGGCGTCACAAGTACGTTGCCGGCCTTTTAATAAGGAGTACGCTCTTTTCCCATAATAAAGGTTATACTGAGTTAACCTCAAAAGATAGACATGCTATTGCGGACTACTTTAGATATTTTAAAGGGAAACAATTCTTTTATACCTACGTTGTTTATGTCAAACTTGAACCGTTTACGCAAAGCTCGCAATGGAAGCTTTCTATAGAATCAATTTTCCCCCGTTTTTGCAACATATTTCATTGGTACTCTACTCCTTTTGTGGTAGAGTGATGATTTTTAAAGCATAGCCTTCCGTGATAACAGTGAAATAAATTGTAAAATCTGACCAGTATTTCTTAGCGCGTTCAACCAAACAAACAAACTCTTTATCTTTATAACATTGTTATAGATTTCGTGCAAACTCAGAATCGATTCTGGAAATATTTTTTCCAACTACGATAAAAAAACAGATGAAAAAGTATGAAACAAATTTGAAAAGTCTTATTCACGCATTGTTAGTGTTATGGTACGTTGCCATATAACACAATGCCATGTAGTCCCAAACCAAGCAGAGCTTGTATTAGACAGGCTTGTAAGGTACCAGATAACTCAAAGAAATACATATCTATCATAGATACATACAAAACGCCCGAACTCCGAAATAAATTTTTCCAGATCATACAAACATTTGGTTTGACAAGGTTATCGTTAAAGTTATTTTACTTTAATTTAAAGCTCACATATTTATTTATTAACAGCTTCATACCTTATGGATATCGGCGGACTTGCCGTTTGCAACTTTTAGCCGTTTTGTTTTTTGACAGATACAAGTAACATAACTTCTTTCTTGTATTAATTTAATATACAATTAGATAATGATGTATACTATTGATTGGGTAACTCTGCCATATCAAGAGATAATTATGAATATTCATTTACATGCTAATTTCAGATTGGAGCATATTCTAGGGCAGCACTGCTTGTATAAACAGGAAGTCGGAGTTGTGAAAGAACACAAGAGAAGCAGACTTTGAGCGAAAATATCTGCCATGATTAGAGGACAGGAAACTTTCGTATTGCAAAAATATATACAACTGAAATCGATATATATATACCAAACAGTTTAAAGTCTGTTAGGTATAGGAATATAAAATCTCAAGAAATTGAAAAGAAAGAAACAAATTTAGATAAGTAACATAATTAATTAATGAACGATAATAATGAAAATTTAGATTAGTAACATAATTAACGATAATGATGAAACGGTTATTTTCTCACAATAAAAAGTACAGAATTAATTAATAGAATGGTAACGTATTACATAAAGGTTGCCGTAAAGGACCACAAAAGGTATAATATTGTTTCTTAATTATGCGAAGGGCAGGATATTTACATTAAGAACCTTTGAACGGTGAACATATTATCTACCCAAAGAATACTGTACCGCTCCTCGCAGAGCAGTCTTATTCCTCGTCACCTAAAACTCATCAAATTAGATTATAACCCCAAGATAAAGTTTGCTTACTGCTCGCAAAGTTAGGAGGCATGAATATGAAAACTAACCGTCTAGAGCTAGAGCTACGTGCTTGTAAGTCTGGTTTAATTGTCTACACCGCTAATAGTGTGGCCCAAACCTTGTATTATGAATGCGAGCACTAAGTTCAACTATCGCGATTCCGAACCATTAAACACTACGGAATACTGCTCCCAGCTATATAGGTACCTACGTGTAAAATTATTCTATGCTACGTTTAAGGTATTTAAACACACAGTGAACTCAATTATTTACAGCACATTAAGTTTATTGTATAGGAAGATATTGAAATGTATAAGAATCTGAATACATATATTTGTTACATGCCATTTAATAATTTTGTACCATCATTGTGCCCTTAAATTTTTACGACGGAATATGAGAGTATTTTAATAAATGTAGTCAACATAAATGTCGGTTGGAAGGAGATATTAAATTTGGATATTTTACGGTTCTATTGTTTATGTCAGATATAAGATTTTACAGTTATTGCTGTTATCCCACGCACTTCAATATGTAGGCTTCTAATATCTTTTCTGATCATTTTGCTATAATATTGTCGCTTACGTAAGTTCCAAACAACTATATTCAAATTAGCAGAATAATTAGATATGGTTATTTCCGTGTGTAATGTTATATTTATAATTAATCAAGTCTTTGGTTATCAAGATTTTTGTTTGTCATTACTGATATGACTAATAACGATTTCCTAAAAATGTTCTCACTTTTATCAGGTGTATTAAAATCCCTTATAAGTTTATCTATATTTAAAATTTTATTAGTATTAGACTTTTTAATTTAGGCTTTTTACTAAAAGTATTTTTGGAGACATACTATGAAAGAAATTATTTTAAAAGAACTTGTAAATTGATTTCACTTGCTTCTTTTCTTAAGACATTGAATTGTTAAGCAAAAGCTAATTCCACCCATTTCATTGTCAGAGTTAAATCTGTTACTAAATCACTGCAACCATCGCAATGGAGATAGTTCTCCCAACTTTCTTTCTTTAATTTGTTTTTCGCCAGTTCAGTCAGTTCTTTGCTTTAGCGTCACTAATTTAAGCTTCAGTTTGGAAAGAAATTAAATAAAAGAAGTATTTTTTTGTGGATTTTCGTGCGTTGTATATTGTATTGTACGTTTTAAAATAATATAAAGCAGTGCCTCGATTAAGCTCTTTTTTTTAAATTTACAAATATCTTAAGTATATATTTTTTTAAAGATTTTTGCGTTAATTTTATGCCTCATTTCTCATCAATGTGACATAGTGGAACGCATGGTGTAACAATATAGTTCGCCAGGTATAGCATTCCGTGACATTGATCACGAGAGTGACACAAGCCTACGTCATCACCGCTATCGCTGGCTCTCAAACTTTACAGTTTTAGAAAAAAATTATAACCTGCTTAATTTAGACAATGACTATTGCCATTAAGTAAACAATTTATAAGAAATGTTACTATAGTTTATACTACAGTACTTTTATTTATATTAATTTATTTATGATTGTATTTATTTTATTATTGCTAAAGATTTAAGACAGCACTTAGCAGTATTTTATAATTATATGGGTATCACTACTTGTACATCTACTTCCTCATAAGCAATCTTTGAAAGCATCGCAAGGCAGCACATAGTACTAATGTATTCTAGTGATTCCTAAAGTAACACTCAATCACATTGTAAAATAATAAAAGGTAAAAAAACCGGTATTTAAAAAAAAATTCTAAATGAGATATCACGTCAAGCACCAGCTGTCGAATATAAAAAGAATCATTCAATTAGTAAACAAGAAGTTATAACATAGCACTTTAGTTTAACAACTAGCGTAAATCGCTGATGCATCTACGACGTTCATTGACTTTAGATAGTATTTAAGGCTAAACATATTTTGTAAGAACAATTATTCCATATTCCTACTTCGAAGTGGAATGATTGTTCATTAGGGTTAAATTGTAATTTTAAATTTTTAATTAATAAATTAATTTTAGAGTCATTTCGGTTTTTTTTTCGATCTTTCTGCTGCCGCAAACGTAATTGGTAACACACACACACACACACACACATACACATATACAAAAAGTCAATTCTCAAATTCTTATTATAGTACTAGCTTTTGCCTGCGGCTCCGCCCGTGTGTATACATGCCCGTTAGCATGATAATTTCCGTAGCTTATGCCCTTTCTTAAGAATCAAAGTAACTCCATGACTAATTTAATTAAAATTTATGCAGCCGAATCAGTTCCGAATAGAACAAGCAACAATTTTTTGATAAATGACATAAATTCAAACAAATATTTGAGAATCACTAATTACACTAGCATTAAACGAGACAGGCTTATGCGTGTAACGCTACGCTACAATGAATGACGGAATTGACGTGATAACACTGATGGGGCCCGTTTTAGTGCTACTAGTAGTGTGAAATAATAACTCCCCAACAATAATTATTACCTGGATGAATTTGACATATTAATACAGTTTTACGTAATCGTATATTAAAATTGAAATATTTTGTTTGACTGCCTACACAAAACGATAATTTCAATGCATTTTACATTTTTTTAATAGAATGGTGACTGAAAGCGTTTCCATCATTTCGTGTTATGTTGCAATAAAGTTGTAACTGAATAGTAACGTCAGCCTCCGTCACACTCGGAATGCGAGACCTTGTTTTCTTAGACCAAGACGAAACGCAGCAGAGAAGCGTAGCAGTTCGTGTTTGGCAAGTTTTTTCTTGGAACATTTACTTTATTTTAAAGCATTATCAGATTACCAAACCATTTGTTCACCAAAAAACTATTATTTAAATGTTTGGTTATTCACAAATGATACAAAACATTTTTCCTTATTATTTAAACTACTTTAAGATCTTTCTACTCATAGATAAACAGTTAAGCCATTCTGTTAAGATTTTAGTAATCGCGATCAGTAATTGCACAATGTGGTATAAGCCCTAACTGGTCTAAAGGTTTTCAAAAGCGTAATAATCTACGTGACCCTGCCTAAGGTCGCTTGATACAATTACGTCTTTACCCTTTGCACTGTTCTAATGCCTACGTATGCGGTAAAAGGTATTAAGAAAATAATTACCGTATATATAACAGTATCCTTCCGGACTTTGTAGTACTGGTTTGTTTATAGTGATAGTTAGCTTTCAAAGGTGTTAACCTTACTTTACTTAATTAAATAATCATAATATATAGCGATTTATTATTATTGTCTTTATCAAAATCAAATTACATATTATTTTCATTTTTAAATACGCATATAAAAATAAATACATTTTAAAATATAAAAGAATAGTAGACCACCGACTTCGGGCACAGGGATAAAGCAACTGGTGATTAGGGTTCCAAAGACAGGCACCTCCTCACAATATGAGCCGTGTCAAGAAGGACTGCCTTCTGCTTCAGATCCTTGATCCAACCGTCCAACGTGAGCCTCTTGAAGTGTTGGTTGAGGCTTTTGGCAATCAATCCGTGAGCAGATATGACTATCGGAAAAATGATCACCGAATCTACACTCCACATATACAATCTAATCTCTACAATCTCGTGAGGTAAATCCAAATATTTCAATTGTATTTCTTTTTTTAACTTTCACGAGATTCTCGTCATGAGGAACGGCTATGTCGACAATCATTGCGCGGCGCTCTAATCGATTTCTCACTACAATACCAGGCTTATTAGCAACAATAGTCCTGTCTATGATGATAGATCGATCCCAATACAACGTAGCACGACTATGTTTGAGAACTGTGTCGGGCGCATACCTGTAGTATGCCACCTCTGAATTCACAAGTTTATATTTAAGGGCAAACTGTTGATGTACTATCCTGGCTACTTGGTTGTGCCTATGCAAATATTCGCCGTTAGCAAGACGAGATCAATCAGAAATAATGTGCTTAATAGATTCCCCGGGACGGAGACATACTCGACAAATATCAGCCATACCATCTTTCAGGATATACTTCCGATAGTTATTCGTCATGATAACTTCATCCACAATCGCACAAACAAAACCTTCGGTTTCTCAGAAGAGATCACCATACCGTAGCCAAGAAATCGATGCTTTAAAGTCTATATCGGGCCCGTTCAGGGCCCGATAAAACCAGCCATGGAGCTTCTTTCCTTTCCATACCTCCCTGCGATCATTAGTACTAAGTACTACAGGTTTGCGCCAATTCTCTTTGGCCAGAGCGAGTGGAGTGAACCCAGTGTCCACTGCAATCACACTGCGATGCACTCCCACATCAGTACGTAGAAAATAATCTCTAAGATTGTTTATCTCGCGATTGTGTAGGGTCCACGACCTACAAACTTTCGCGGGATATACAATCTCATAGCCGATGAACGTGGGTGGTGCATTCAAAATGCAGTCAGCAATGTACGGTCTCTCCTATCAAGGGCATCTAGTTCGGTCTGAGTCCATCTGAGTACACCAAAGGAATACATCAGAATCGGTATGAACCAACTATTGCAGGCTCGCACCTTGTTACACCCTGATAAAATACTTTTTAGTACTTTTTTCAGGCGGAAAAAGAAGCGTTCTTGCAACGTCTGCTTCATGTTAGATTCTAGATAGTATTCCTAAGGACTGTGAAAAATCTAAATACTTGTAGGTTTTGGTGGCAGACAGAGAACGAAGTTTTGTGGAATCTAAAAGCTCTACTCCTTCAGATTTCTCAATCACACCCTTCTTTACATACATGATTGCGCACTTGTTTACACTAAATTTCATCTTGATAGAATCACCAAAGTTTTCAGTGACCTTTAGTAACGCTGTCAATTGTAATTGAATGGGTCCAAATAGTTTTAAATCATCCATATACAGGAGGTGAGATATAACTAGATCATCTTTCTGGAACCTATAGCCTAACCCTGAACCCTCTAATAGAGTACTTAGTGGGTTCAAAGCTAGACTAAACCACAAGGAACTCAGACTCTCACCTCGATATATACCCCGCTCGATCTTTATTGGTACATCGTTTACCCCAGTCTGCCGACTAAGTACTATTCTCCATTACCTCATACATGACTTTAAGAAACTGCAAAGAGTTGTGTTAATTTTTTACAACTCTAGCACTTTCAAAAGCTATGTATGTGGTACCGAGTCGTAAGCCTTCTTATCATCTATCCAACATGTCGCCAGACTCTTACGATTACGACGTACCTGTTGAATTATCCAGTCCAGTCCAATGGATGTAGGAGCTCCCTCTTCTACATCCATTCTGACTGGAATAAAACCTGTGTCATAGGATATTTTACATACACAAACATACATGAAACGAACACAGAGAAAACCAGACTCAGTACAACCATTTGTGGATTCCACAAAGTGTGACCCCGTGTTTTAAACCCACAACATTTAGCGCAACAGAAAAAAGTGTGGTGACCGCTTAAACTACTTCACTGCATTAAACTTAAACCACACACTTCCGTGCATTCCAAGCAGCCAGGCAGTCATAGACTTGACGTTCCTACATCGTCAGACTTAATTAATTAGTTTTAGTTAAATTAACTTTAATATCCCAACACTTTCACATTATTGGCTGAGGGTAGTAGAGTCTTGCTGATTTCAACATGAATAAGCTGACTTGACGACCGCTGTTGTGTTTCGTTGGTGAGTGCTATACCATAGACTCAAAGATGCAAAAGCACCTCGAAACATTTTTAAATACAGTGCGTGTGGGTCACCAAGCTGCATTGACCACAATTCTTAGATTACGCTTATATCTATTAGTTGACAAATATTTTTAATTTATTTGATCAACATGATTAATAAGTTCATACAAAGGTGTTGTCCTCGTTATTTCAATGTATTAAAATGATACTTGGATCGCTATAGCCGTTTTATGATCTCTACTTTGACTTTGAATGTATTAAATTGGGATATATTGATCTCGGCTTTAGAATACGAATGAAGGAGCAAAAAGTAAACAAATCTCTCCTTTCATTTTTTTTCACTTTAACTCCATGTACAAATAATGAACTTACTAAGTACGTAGAATAAGTATAAAAGTTTTTACGGTGAAGGATCGTACGGCAAAAAACATACTATTGTAAATTAAAGTTTTTTTTTTCATTATCACTTCTATTTGTATGTTACATTCAAGGAATTGTAAATATGTACTATATTTGCGTAATGAAATTGACTGCATGAATATTATAGTAGCTTAAGCTATCGCTACACTGTTTTCTATTGCGCTGCGCTGATAGGTGTAAAAACCACATGGCAGAACACTTTGTATGATCCACGAATTATAGTCTGAATCTAGGTGTTCTTTGTGGCCTGTGAGTGTGTTTATAAAGTCCTAAATATCCTCCACGATACAGGAAATAATTGCTATATTAAATTTTCGTAGCAAGTAGGCCAAAACATCTCTGTTCTAATAAGAGGCCTATTTAAAGCAGTGGCTACAGAGATATGTTAAAGGAAGTTCTGATGTAATAATAAATTAATATTTAATTAATAGTTTACTATACATTAATTAATTAATGATTATTAAGAATATTTTGAAAATATTAAAAATAAAGCACATAGTAATTTGATCATCATAATTCAAATTTAAATAACAAATGAACTCTACACAATCCACTACTGATATCAAACCGAACCTCATTGAACCGTTCTATTAATACTTTAATCTTAAGTGACAACCTCCTTCATTAAGCTAAAAGCTGAGTAAAGCCCTAACTGTAGGGAGAGATGAATAATTTTGTGAAATATATAAGGGGTACGTGTGATATACAAATCGTCTAATGGCGGCTACCTTGCCGTAAGTATTAATTAGAAATACGTAGAAAAATGTTTACATCAAATGAATTGGATCTGATAAATTAAAATTGATGCTTTTTGCACATGACGTGGACACATAATAATTTGTTTATGTAAATTGAATATATGAGTGTAAATTCATAAATTAAATGAATTTTAGAATCAATAAAAGATTTTTTAAAGTATAAATCAATAGGAAAATTAAGAATGTATCCTTTTCAATTAAAGTAATTTCTAGTTGATATTTTAGGAGGAATTAAAGTGATAATATATAATAGAGGAGTTAACGACTCTTCTCTATATTTCCTTATCAAACAAAAACTACCCACATGCCCTTGTACTTTCTATTTTGAACTTGAAAAAGTTTCAGTAAGGTTTTTAGGCATTTATATATTACAGTTTAACTTTTTTTTTGTTAACAAATTTGCATAAATTCGAAATTGAGACATCTGCGTGTATGTAATTCACCCAAATACATAGAGATCTAGAATACAACCATAAGTGATGCAAGTTGGTACTCGTAAACTAGATTTTTATGCATACTAACTTTATGCTAAAATTAACTTCCCATTAGACTGCAACCATGACCGAGCTGTATTAGTAAATTTATATTCCTTAGCAACAGTTTAAATAACAATAACTATTTAACACGTACGTCCTTAAGTTTTTTCACTAATTGTTTAGGGCTTAGGATGGTTATAGGATAAAAACTCAAATAAAAATATACGATGCAATTTTAACAGTGTCACAATAGAAAAAAAGCCAAGGAACAGTGAACTCCTATTTCTAAACACTGCCGTGATTTTTTAAAACGCAGATTTTGCTCTTCATTAAATAGTAGACGTCCGCGAACATGACACCGGGCGTTGAAAGCGTTGATTTCAACCAGAAGCTGAAGAAAGGAGTAGCGGACAAATCCTATTAAAGATCCTCCAGACTACCCCCGGATTAGTTGATTTAACGCCCACCTCCCAAAAACCGCTAAACTGGTTAGTATAGGCTGGTATAAAATGAAAAGCTATGCCCTCATTAGCTGAAGTTTCACCTAAGGAATTGTAATTAGATTTTAAGAATTTTGAAATGTCTTCATAAGCACCAACAAGCAACGTGCCGTTGTCCGAATATATATTTAGAGGTTTCCGCCTACGTGATATAAATCGACTTAATTCCAGTAAAGAACAACTACTCGTCAAGTCGCCCACTAAGTGAATAAATTTTGTGGTGAATCATATGAAAATCGCATTATACACTTTCATCAATCTACATCCACGACCTTGACGACTTGCAGACATGATAGAACCTGCTTAATCTAGACCAACATTCTCAAAGGGAAATCCACCTGAACCAAGACGTTGGCACGGGAAGTTGCCCATTTGCGGAGTGATGACCTCACCTTTAATATATATCGCACGTACTTGTAATTACCTAATGCAGGCCTTCGCTAAATTGCGACCTTCTACAAACTAGTACATTTCCCTAATTTTCAGACAACGCTGTTAATAGTGAAGATAATCCTCCATGTAGCATGTTACTTGTTGAAAACAAGGAACCAGTCTATAGCAATTGGGAGGACGAAGTTATATGGGATGCGCAAAATAAGCCTAAAATTCGGCAACCGAAAATATTGACCTTGGATCCAAACGGCGAAAATATTATACTCAGCATACCCGATGACGTTGGCCTCTCAAAGATTACTAGAAGTGTGTAATTAAAATATACCTTGATTTACCAGAAATTATATTAAAGTGATCATCAGAACTATCATTGAGAAAGAGATTTGGTAGCTAAGTTACTCAAGTGGAGCAAACACGCTGTATGTTTTTTGAGAAATTGTTGTCACTTTCTATATATTTATGTGGAGAAGGAAGTGTAACATGTTCAACGACTGTAATATCCAAAGTAAAACATCACAAAACGCCATTCCAATCATGGATGGATATGATTTAAAGTCACGTAAAACCGTAATTGAAAGTCTATATTTCAAGCACAAAAGCTTTAAGCTGTTTGAAAGAATTAAGAAAACCCTTTATATTTTTTTTCAACGGTTGGGGTTTCAACAATAACCTAAAACTAAGCAAAAATCCTCAGAATTTTTATTTATTTAAAGTCACAGTCTCAGTTTATGTCTCGAACAACTCACTTTCCTAGAAGAAGAAAAAAGAAGCTGTGCAGCAGTTTCATCCTTTTGCAAGTAACCGTTTTTTTCCACGGGTATGGTTTTTAGTTTTGTAATATACGAGTCTGTCAAAGTAACTCTTCTTTGCCTCATGGAAAGCATAATCAGAATGCAACACTATAGCGGCCTCTTGAGTGCCTTATGCATCATTGGCCTTCCAGACTCTCACTAACTATCAAAACACGGCAGCACGAATGTTGTCATTTTAGATTGATCTATAAGAGAAACTATCGCCCAGATTGAGCCAGAGCCGCTCGTACTGAAATCTACATCACTCAACTGCCTTAAAATTTCCAAATGAACGTTTTTATTTATATTTTCTATTAATTTTAACTGTAATACTTTTGACTCATGAATCTTTAAACTCTATATCTTATTCCAAAATAACAAAAATGTATAGGGTTCTACATATTTGAATATATCCAATAAATATCGGTGACTATCGACGACACCTTTTTTCATTCGAATGTCATTGGTTTCTCATTCTAGGTCCTTCGTTTCTCATGCTTTTTGGGCCCGGAAAGTAGTCAAGTTTGCCTCAAATATGGCGGGATGTAAAAAAGCGCAGGCATCGCAAACATAGTGGCAATACTAGTTATGAGACACCACCGGCGCCTTTGGATACCCAAGAACCTCAGTATGCTAGTGACGACATTAAGTTGATTTTTTTTATTATTAAACGATCAGACGGCTAACCTGATGGTGACCACCTTCACACAAGTAGACCTGCATGCATCAAAAAAAGTAACAAGTTTGTTATTAATTAGCATTTAGCAGTAAGTCATAATTATTGCTAGGACAAAAAATTCTTATGAACATGTACAAATTGTACTTAAAGGCCAATAGAAAAAACTCAGCAAAAATCCAATACTAATAGTAATAATAATAGCTACAACGACTCCAGCTCCTTGGCGGTTTAGCCCAGCTCAATTGTGGTATGACATGCTAAATGTACCTGAAATTGGCGAGGGTTCTGACTATGGATTCAAAATTAAGGTATTAAACAAAGTTTCATAAATATGTCTTTTTAGACACTACACTGCCATCTACCGAAAATACATCGGACTACGAAATAAATAACTTTACAACAATACACGGAGTAACTACTAATCCTGGATTGCAATTTCCCAACATAAGCCATTGGGCCGTAGCTACCAACAGTAGTGAGCTAGAAATAATGCACATGGTCCTCTAGCAAGATACATTCGGCGAATTTCGGCGAATTTGTAAAGTACTGTCCCTTTCGCACATTACATGTGTTACGTTTTGCCAGTTGGTCGACAACGGTCACGTCCAGTTCAGAATATATATAAAAAGTTGTTAAGACCCCCAAATTTAAATGATTTAGAATTGTACTATGGCATCTTTAGGATAAAGAGGGAACTGACAAATTTAAAAATCGTGAAGATAAAAATATTTGTAACTATTTTGAGAAGGTACAAGAGCGAGTGGCAAATACCAGTGGAATTTCCAGAAGAACTTTGAATATTTTTTTATTTAAAAGAAAGTCAGTACTGAAACAGATTCTACTGCAATTAAGTTCAGTACCCCGAAAAAAGGGAGAC
Organism: Hyphantria cunea; assembly: GCA_003709505.1. Taxonomy (NCBI): domain Eukaryota; kingdom Metazoa; phylum Arthropoda; class Insecta; order Lepidoptera; family Erebidae; genus Hyphantria; species Hyphantria cunea. Next base: position 1,821,430 of record PKRV01000472.1, read on the forward strand.
CAAAAAAGAAATTTCATTTCGATGTGAAAGATTTTGATTATGATGTTGTGCCAAGAATGGTGTATGATTTTCACTAATGATTTAATGAACGCCTACAGTACTTCATGAGATGGGATTTCGGTTCACTATAATGGAAGATAGTAGAAAAGTTATATTGGGAAAGTACGGTGTAAGTCTAAAAACGAATGGAATACCTTAATAAAATACGAAAATTTCGCGAAACAGGAAAAAAATATAATCTATATTCATTGATCATCAGCCTATCGCAGTCCACTGCTGGACATAGGCCTCTCCAATTTCACGCCACTTAGTTCGATCTATGGCTTCTCGCATCCAGCTCCTGCCAGCCGTCTTGCGCAGATCATCGCTCCACCTGGCTTGTGAACGTCCTACACTACGTTTGCCGAGACGCGGTCTCCACTCAAGAACTCGTTTACCCCAACGGTTATCGGTTCTTCGGCAAATGTGGCCAGCCCACTGCCACTTCAGCTTGCTAATCCTGTGGACTACGTCGATGACCCTGGTTCTTTGTCGGATCACCTCGTTTCTAATGCGATCCCTTAGAGAAACGCCGAGCATATACCTCTCCATTGCACGCTGAGCGACTTTAAACTTATGGACCAGTCGAACCGTAAGTGTCCACGTTTCGGCTCCGTATGTCATTACGGGTAGGACGCACGCATTGAAGACTTTCGTCTTTAGGCACTGTGGGATCGATGATGAGAAGACCCGACGAAGTTTCCCAAACGCTGCCCAACCCAGCTGGATTCTTCTGTTCACCTCGTCCTCAAAGCTGTTTCTACCTAACTGCAAAGCCTGCCCGAGGTATACATATTTTTGAACAACTTCGAGAACGGCACCGTGTACCGCAACCGGTTCCGGTAGTACATGTTCATTGAACATGACCTTGGTCTTGTCGAAGTTCATCCGTAGGCCGATGCGCACAGACGAGTCAGCCAGGTCGTTCAGCATCTGTTGTAGGTCCTGCAACGTCTCTGCCATGATGACGATGTCATCTGCAAATCGCAAGTGAGAGATGTATTCGCCATTGATGTTGATACCGCGCCTTTTCCAGTGCAGCGTCTTAAACAGGTCCTCCATTGCATTAGTGAATAATTTCGGGGATATAACGTCCCCTTGCCTCACTCCTCGATGCAATGGTATGGGTCTTGTATGCTGATCCTGTACTTGGACGGACATAGTAGCGGCTTTGTAGAGACATCTCAACACTCGGACGTACCGCCAATCTACTTGGCAACGCTGCAGGGACTCCAGAACAGACCAGATCTCAATCGAGTCAAAGGCCTTTTCATAGTCCACAAATGCTAGACACAGGGGCTGATTATACTCTTCGGTCTTCTGTATTATCTGCCGCACTGTGTGGATGTGGTCTATGGTGCCATATCCGCTCCGAAACCCAGCCTGCTCCGGTGGCTGGTATTCGTCGAGTCTTCGCGCAAGACGGTTCGTGATGACTCTTGAAAACAGCTTATAGACGTGGCTCAAGAGGGAAATGGGCCGATAGTTCCTCAACATGGTTTTATTTCCCTTTTTGAAGAACAGGACGACCACACTCCTACTCCACGCCTCTGGAGTCCTCCCTTCGAACAGGACAGCGTTGAAAAGCTTTTGGAGCGCCTTTAATACGGGTTTACCTCCAGCCTTTAACAGCTCTGTAGTAACGCCATCCTCTCCAGGGGCTTTTCCATTTTTCAGCTGTCTAAGAGCCATCTCGATTTCGTCAATGCTGACTTCTGGCAGATCTTCGGTGAAGTGGCGTGTTAATTTGGCTCGAGGGTCCTCATTTTCGGGATCAGGTCGAGATGCATGCGAAGCGTACAAATCGCCATAGAAGCTTTCTACTTCCGAAAGGACAGCCAGCTTGGAAGCAACGACTTCTCCGCTTACTGTGGTCAGCTTCGTCAAATGGCTTCTTCCAAGAGATTTCACAAACACTTTTGACCCCCGATTCTGCTCGATTGCTCTTTCAATCAAAAGAGTGTTGGAGCATCGGAGGTCGTGTCGTACACGCTTACTAATCTCTCGGTTTAGAGTCCGTTTTGCCGATGAAGTGACTGGCGGGTTCTCACGTCTTTCCTTCATTAACCCTAGTGTCCTTTCTGAAAGCTTCGACTTCGTGTCTGTACGCTGCATTTGACAAAATCTCGTACCTTCACTCCTGAGGATTCGAACCACATTTTCAAGGTTCTGGTTTACGTCTCTTGTGGTTTCCATGGCAACAAATCGGTTTTCCAGATTTGACTGGAATTTTTCAGATCCCATCTCGACTTGGAGCAGAGTTGGTCGGAGCCTGGACTTCATCATGCGGACACGTTCAGCCTTGAAGTTGATATTCAGAGAACCTCGGACTAGTCGGTGATCGCTACCGGTGTTAAACCTATTGAGCACTGAGACGTCTCTGAATATGTGCCTCCTGTCCGTTATGATGAAATCGATCTCATTTTTTGTCATAGCGTCCGGGCTTTTCCACGTCCACTTTCTTTGGGGCCGCTTCTCGAAAAATGAGTTCATCAAAAACAGCCCCTCCCGCTCGAGAAAGTTGATGAGCATTTGCCCCCTATGATTCCTGTTTCCAAATCCATGGGATCCTATTACCGATTCGCCGCAAGTTTGTACTCCCACTTTGGCGTTGAAGTCACCCATAACAACGTTGTAGTGGGTTTTAGTAGTGGAGTGGAGGGCCCTCGATATGTCATCGAACATATCCTCCACCTCATCGTCTGAGTGAGCCGAGGTCGGTGCGTACACTTGTATTACCTTGAGGCTATACCTCTCGGTAAGCTTGACAATGAGGTACGCTACCCTGTTCGACACACTGGAAATTTCCACAACGTTGCCAGAAAGCGACTTGTTTACCAGAAACCCCACGCCACCTTGGGATCGTTGGTCTCCCTCGCGGAAGTACATCAGGTGACCTGAGTCCAGGATTATGGTATCCTCCCCCTCTCTTCGGACTTCACATAACCCTAAGATATGCCACCTAATCTTCCCAAGTTCCTCCTCAAGTTGTACCAGATGCGAGTCTAGCCGTAACGTGCGGCCGTTGTACGTTGCCAGGGTCAGTCTTTTGTGGTGGCCTCCCGTAACCCGGTGATTCTTAACACCCCCTGTCCCGCCGTAACCGTGGTCGCCACCATGACCAGGAATAGCGGGACTACCGGGAACTGGGGGCCGTGGCTTCTGTTGCTTACTCATGGAGGGGGTCAGCCCATAATCACCACGCTGGGCAGGCGGGTTGGTGATCGCAGGGCGTAACTTGTTGCACCGGTGACGCTGCTGCCCATCACCGGCCTATTGTGTGGTTCGCCCCCACACACCCCAACATAATCTATATTACATGTCCTATAACTGCCTCGGCGGCGCAGTGGTAGCGATTTATGTATTTACAAACAAAAAGTATTTATGTATTCATATCGGTCGTCTAATACCCACAATACAAACTCTGCTTGGTTTGGGACAAGATGACGTTGTGTGTTAGATGTCCGAAATATTTATTTATTTATTTATCATACATTCATCACATACTTAAAAAAAATATTTGGAGTATTGATAAAAAAGGTGTAAAAAAGCCAAATGCAAACTGTCAACGTTTGATAATAGTTCATGCGGGAAATGAAAAAGGCTTTGTTCCTGGAGACTTTTTATTGTATAAATCCACGGACACTATATGCGATTATCACAATGAAATGAATAACGACAACTACGAGAAATAGCTGTATCATCCGGATTTTTATCCAATTGAAAATATATGGTCTCAACTGAAAGGTTATGTAACCTCTAGAAATGTGGATATGAATATAACTACAGTGAAAATATTATTGGCAGAAAATGTGGGAATGAACTTCGAAGATTTCAACATGGTCTAGATAATTACAGCTAATAGCGCCAATGATATTGACTTCATTGAGAGCACTGATAGTGAATCAGAAGGAATGGAAGATTTATAATTGTTTTGTTAGAATGTTTCACTTTAAATCAATACGTAAACATACAAGTTTTTTTTATTCTTCTGTAATCCAGGACAACATGTATAGAAAAAAAAATATTTATAAAAAAATACAAAGAATAATCAAAATAAGTTACTCCCAATAATTGTTTTAACAGCTCTTAATAGGTACCGGACTGTAAGTATTCTGTGCGAAAGGGACAACGCTCTACAAAGCCGAAATTAGCAGAATGTCCCTTTCTAGATGTCTTGCCCAGTATTATAATATGTTTATTTTGTTACGTTAACATATCACGTGAACATGATGATGATGACTTATATGAATTTTATCCAAACTTGCCTATTAGTAATTTTTACTTCAAAAATAATGACATTAATAAAGTTATTTAGTGAGATTACTAATATTTTTGTAGCGATAAAGCTGTATAGTTATCATTTAATATCAGAAAGACAACACGAAATGACTTAAATTATCAAAATTCTGATTGGTGCTCAACGCCTCTACAGCTAGTGGGTATCTGCCATACTTATATTAAAGACTGTCTCTGTGGCGCAGTGGTAGCGTATGCAACTGCTGTCTATGAGGTCTCGGGTTCGAATCCTGGGTCGGACCAAATGTTTGTATGATCTGAAAATATTTGTTTCGGAGTTTGAGTGTTTTCTATGTACAATATGTATGCATTTAGAAAAAATAAAGTATTTATGTATTCATATCAGTTGTATAGTACCCATAATACAAGCTCTGCTTAGTTTGGGACTAGATGTAGATGTCCGAAATATTTATTTATTATTTTATTTTATTTACATCAGTATACATTTAAATATTCAATTACGTAGATCATTCTAAGTTAGTTTATATGTGTCACTGTTAATAATAACAATGGAATTAATATTCAGTAGCTGCAATCTCTAATGAACACTCACCGTTAATGACTTATTGGAATATTTGATTCAATATCAGGCCCTATTCAGATGATAATATATTTGATACATTGTAATATTCTAAATAGAGACAAGAAACGTTAATCAAATTCATAATAATTATTAAAAGATAAAATAACATACAAAAGTGGAATAAACTATATTTAAACGAAGTTACATAATTTCTTGAAAATAAAATGTGAATGTTTTTGATAAATAAAATATAATTATTTCTTAAAACGTAGTCATAGAATTCCTTTACGTGAAAGGCTTGTCCCCATTTTCGTTGTGCTTAAAACGATGAAGATTTGTACGGTTTAGTTAGACAAACAACTTTCTTTCTAAAAGAAAATAAAGACAAGTAGGCTTTGCGAAAAGGGAAGACGTTTAAGCTGTCTGCGAGTAGAAATTTATGTGAAAAATGAACTTAAGTGTAAAAGCCGTTTACTGGCTCGCTCGCAGTAGATTATTAGGAAAATTCACTTTTACGACGAAGGTAGACATTATTTTGAAACTTACATAATTTTATATTTGATATACTGTTCTCAGTAAAAATTACCATTATGTTTATGGTAATTTGCATTTCCACGAAGGTAATGTGCCAAAATGAGAAACTTATATTAAGTTGTTATGGAGAGCGACCGCCTACGAGCAAAGCTGTTCTAACAATATTCTTATTTCGTTAATGATTTTCGTTCCTCTTTTTTGCTGATAACTGAATACTCAATATTTATTCCCATTCAACAATGTGTCGTTGAAGATGGTAGAATAACAGTATGTAGCATCGTGGACCTTATCGACAATTGACACTAGGAAAGAATGGCAATCGATAGATATCGGCTGTCTATTCACCTACAGAATTTCCATGTACGCAGCTTTCCTTCTTTAACTTACTACTAATGCAAGCCCCTGTCGGAATAATGGATTGCTATCACTCTCGCGTATTTGCAGCAGGGTTCAATACTTTTTCCATAATCGGCAGAAAAAATATTAGATACTGATGTTATAATTATAAATACAACATAATAAAATATTTTTCCTATGGACATCGGTTTCCAAAGAAAGCAGAGCCCAGCAGAGCAGAGACTACAGAAAGCACCGCGTGTGGCGACAAACCATATACAGCGCATCAGAAATATACTACAGCGCCATCTACCGCAGATACACTGAACTACGGCGTAATGTTCTAAACGAAGAAACAACCAATCCTACCACGCACAATAGAAATTCCTGCCATGATTAACATTTAGACAACATCCCAACATCAACCGTTAGGCAGTGATCCTTGTTATTGATCCTTGTCCTCCGACCTCGACTGATCGGAGGATCCTCCTTTTGTATTGGAGAAAATGTGACCCATTTCTCCACAATGGTGACCCCGACGTATCGCGAAGCAGACATTTATGACTGTATGTTTTTTGCAAAGCCTAGTGTACAAAACTAGCTAAAATTTTAACAAAAAAAAGACTTCAAGAACTGGACAAAAATAAAAATGAGTCTACGCGACAAACACCAGCTATCAAATAAAAAAAGAATAATCGAAATCGTTTGGTGTGATATTGCGTTAATCGTCTATTTGTTGTTGTTCGCACATACTTGATGCAAATTGGAGATTTGCGTGGTTTTCTCATGGATGACATTACCAGAACTGGACCAGATTGAAATGAGAGCAAACGGAAAGCAAGAACTTTCAAATAAAATAAAATAAGAAAAGGTTCACGCAGTTGTTAGTTCTGGGTAACAAACATAAATAAAACAGTCGAATTGGTATCATTTTATTAAGTCTTTTGAAAAAAATTATCTATCTGTATGTTTCTGAATATACATACATATTGTAGGTTAATTACACCCAGACACAGAACAAATCACCGTAATACAATACAATCAGATACAGTAATTTGTCCCGAGTGGAAACCCACGACCTCTCGAATAACAATCATTGTCACTAACTAGACCAATAGGAGTAGCAAAGACACAAAACCTATTTCTTTTGGTGTATAGAAAGAAACAGGTCTTTCTCTCATATCCTCATAGAATTTGTACGTCACACATATGAGTCCAGATGAATTCGATTCTCCGAACCGTAAGATGGTCGAAGATGACGTGAATTATAGTATTCTGAGCAAGATTAAAATTAATATCTGGACTTATCTTTACGACTCCTTCAAACAGAAATAAAATGGTAAAGTGCTTTCTGAAAATTGGTTATAAAGTCAGATTACTGATTTATATTTTAGGGTGGGTACCTACTTCTATTTTGTGATTCTCATGTCTATACGCAATCGACTCCGATGCTACAATCCTAACTGAATTAGGTTCAAATTGTATACTTTATTACTTTTTGCCCGATGTATATATATAATATTCTGATCTATGAGCTATAATCATACTATAAAGTTTCAGACATTTTTTTTCCTTTTTGCGTAAAAGAATAACAATCCATAGTTACTTTTGCAGTTATAGTTTTAAATAATACGTATCCAGGTACTACCTGGATATAGTAAAGTGGGAGTCGGTTTTTTTTTCTTCAGGGATTTTATTTTAAAATTTTAATGTCACCTTATAGGAATTACAAGGTAGTGCAAGAGACAGCAAAAGGAATAAAGGTAGACTAATAAAAAGATTGGTAGACCTCTTCAAGAAAACAGTGGTCCAGTATGGACCCGTTTAGCTAAGGACAGGAAAACGTGGGCACCTCTAGAAGAGGCCTTTGTCGATAGACAAGCCGTTACAGACAAACATCCAGTTGCCGATGATTGAAATAAAGAAGATAAGGAAAAAAGAAAAGTTAGTAGGTAGGCATATAATATATTGTAAGAAAGTAAACAGCAATAAAGGCTATTTTTTATAGCTTACTTCAGGTATAACATTATTTAATATTTACACCTTTCCAATGAAAAATATTATTGTCATCAGTTCATTAATGACGAACTTGTAAAATGTAACTTAAATTAAACGAATTTAAGATACCCTTCCCATTCTGGAGTTGTTAAAAAGCAAAAGTTATTTTTTTAAATTATTTTAAAGTTATTTAAATTTAAAGTCATGGCTTGCATGTTAATACAGTGCTTCAATAGGTCAAGAGTATAAATTTTATTTATGATAGTTAAATTTTCTGTCTACACCTATATTTTGTGAAAAACAGGGTCGGATTGTAAAAATATGACGATCATAAATTCCCGGTTATCCAGAGTTGCAAGCTTAAATTGTTACTGCAGAACTTTTAATACTCACAGCAATTCCGCTTTGGAGACAAGAAATTGTCTGCCGTAGATATTTTACAACTAGAAGTAACAATAAAAAAATTATTTTATTGTAAGCAGTTCGTTATCTAACAACGTCACGACGATATTGCTCAATGTTTGCAGAATCAAAGAATTTACTCTCACAAATTTCTCTAACAAGGTAAATTCAAAATTCCCCTAAGGGTGACAAAAATAGATTTATATTACGACCGTTCAAACAGCAGGTTTTCGTCACCCGTTCTGGCAATTCAGTCCAATAGAAAGCAAAGCTTATTTCCTGCTCAAGAAACTCTTAATACACAAAGAACGCAAATACGTTGTTCTCTGAAAAATTCTCATTTACATTTTCGAATTTCTATTAAAATTGGGAAGTTAATCAGCATAACGAGGGTGTACAACAAAACAAGTTTAAAAATATACCTGCCACCGTAAGTTCGAAGTAAGATATCTTCAAACTCCGTATTTTTTACCTCAATAGATTTTACAACCCAAATTTATGTCCAATTAAATTGTAAGCACCTGAACGATTTAACGATACAATAAATGTTATGTTATATTATAATTCTCATATCTGAAACAAATAAATTTTGGAGCCCTGCCTTTCGCACCACAATATTATATTCTTTTTTACTATTGATTCAAAGGTAAGTTCAGCTTTGTCATAACACCTCAAAACTTAGATTATAAAGTATCTAATAGTTAATTAATGGCTTACTATTTTTCAAACATGTAAGGATTTGCAAGATACAAAATAGAATTTTAAAGCAAACACTTTTCAAGTGTTTTTTTTTTCAAACTCCTGCACTAGTAGGACACAGTAGGAGTTTACTGTGTCGAGAGGCAGTTTACAAAAATATACAAAATGGGCACATAGAACACTCGGACTCAGCACAACCATTTATGAATCACACAAAGTGGGATTGAAGCTCACGACTCTTTGCGGAGTAGGAAACGGTGTGGCAACCACTTCAACCACTAGGTCTTACATACAAAGTCAATATGTGAACACAATTTACCGTTGGGGTAAACGAGTTCTTGAGTAGAGACCGCGTCTAGGCAAACGTAGTGTAGGACGTCCACAGGCCAGGTGGAGCGATGATTTGCGCAAGACGGCTGGTAGGAGTTGGATGCTGAAAGCCATAGATCGAACTAAGTGGAGTGAAATTGGAGAGGCCTATGTCCACTGAACTGTTACACAGTGGACTGCGATAGGCTGATGATGATGATGATGATGTGAACATAAGCCTACAAACGAAATATTTTATTTATTTTACCAACAATTTACGAAAATAGGTGGGTAACTTTATAAGGTGTCGTTCTCAAATTTCATCCACAGTCAAAATTGTTGTTATCTTAGTTGATTTTTAGATTAAACTCTACTATTGTACTGCATTGTTATAGAAATTCTCCTGAGGCTAGACTACAGAATAATAACAATCTGTAATGAAGTTGTCGAAGCAAATCCGTATTATGAATCTCAATAAGGAAAATTTGATTTTTGTTTATCAGTATAAATATGAGAATATATTTAGACCTTGTTATTCATTAAAATATTTTTAAACATTGTTATTATTTCCATTTTCCAAAGTAACTATATTACTTGCTACACAATTGTGAATCTCGTAAAATACTTTTACCTTTTTTAACTTATGATATCTCAACAACATATAGAATATCAACATAAAATGACAGCATTTGTGAGTGTGAGTGCGAGACCGGAAGGTCATTTATGCAGAAGTATTTAAAGAAGAAGATGCTGAACCATGCTGCACTGTTGCAATAAGCAGTTTGCATTCGCAATAAGCATGGTAACCGACACTCTTGAATTCTGTGGCTGGCCCATACAAAAAAATCGTTTTTTTTTCATATGTAAATATCTTTTTGGTGCTGAACTATGTACACCGTTACAAATAAAAATAGGACAAACGAATTAATGATAATAGAATGGTTTTATAAATAAAGTGAAATACTTATTGAATTTTCAAATAGAAAGCAGATATTGTTTTAAAAATGATTAATATATTCTATTGATTAAAAGTGACCTTGACCAGTGCTTTAAGGATTACGCGAACCTACTGAACCTACCCCTGAGTCCCACTAAAAATATACCTACGCGCAATAACTATAGTCCATGATTTTCAATGAAATGCTTCGTAAACCCTCATCATATCTTTTCTAAATATATATATAAAGCTCGCAAAATAAATGATAAGTTTTTTCTCATTGCCTACCAACCAAATCAACGCATTTTTCATTTCGCTTTTTCTATAGATATTGAAACAAAAAAGGTTGCCATTACTAACAATAACACTGTGCATTTGAATTTAAAGCACAAACAACTTCAGATTCCATTTCCTGCTGGTAAACATGCAATTAGACTTACCGCCAGAGTAAATAATGTTTGTTTTCAAGTCGTTCGCCAAGTAAGCTGTGGAATTATTCTGCTGGTACTTTGCATTAATGACCAAGGATTTATCAGCCTTTATATGTAATACGAAACCACATGTCAACATTCATGTTAACTTAACTAAAAATTCATGTATAATATAGGTTTGAATCTTATAATAATTTTAAAAGATCTACTTTTAGTACTATAAATACAAAAACAACTATTTTTCTGTCTGTTCCGTTTCAAAGCTACCTTTTTCTGCGGTAGATAATAAAACCTGAAACGAAAAATTCTGGTTAGACAAAGAACCCGAAAGACTAGTTAACTCACTTATTTCATTTAAAAGGAATCTCTTTCATATTTCGGGACTTATTCCTTATAAAATAGTTTGAAAAGCAACCACGCATTTTCACAAAATTATATTGCTTACTAAAATTACTGTCTACTCTTTAGTTCGGCTAGATATATTTAAAATAATTTAAATTTTGGAGCTATGCACCTAACTCTTCATTATACCATCGAATAGGTTTTTTTTTTTATATTTAAGCTGCCAAAATGACTCTGCCCTGCCTGATGGAAAGCATGAGCAGAATCCAAGAGTGGTGGTCACAATCCTCAATGCGAAAAAGAACAATGCAGCATGGTGACCCACACTATGGCGGCCTGGGCGTTGGATTAGGGTATGGGCCTCCGGTATCCTCACTCACTCGATGAAACACAGCGTAAGCGCTGTTTCACACCGGTTTTCTGTGAGGCCGTGGTATCACTCCGGTCGAGCCGGCCCATTCATGCCGAAGCGTGGCTCTCCCAGTTTTTATTAAACTTTTTATTAAATATTAAACCACAAGTGAGCTGTACTCTATTAATAAATTATACCTTTTCTATTGTTTTCGAAAGGTTTCTAAAATAAATAAAAAATAGTTAGCATCTTCACCCTGCCTTGGGGATTTGAATCTATTACCTACAAATTATTCTCTGATACTGTGTATTTGTAAGTACGTATAAAATTCAACCACTGGTTAACTTTTATGTATCGGTCTTGGACGTGGACCTAAAAGAACTATATAAATAATAGCACCTGGATGACCGCTGTGCTCTGTAATTTTTTTTAATGCATTATTGACCAACCATTGACGATGGTGACCAGCACTCTTGGATTCTGCTCATTCTTTCCATCAGGCAGAGCCGAATCATTTTGGCAGTTCAAACTTGAAAACTCCCAACGGCAGATCTGTTTATGATATTACAACTTATCTCCACACAAATAAAAAACATCTGTAGAGGGCCTGATGTTGAATCAAATATTCCAACTTAGACCTAAATTGTAGCATTATCTCTGCCTAATTTCAACTTCGTCATTGGCAGGGTAATGACGGTAAATACTTCTACGGAAAAGAGGTATATGTCTGTAGAATGAAAACATTCTGTCAATGTTTCTAAATTTTTTGATCTCACATGAGTTGAGACTGGCTTATATATAGGATTTTTATCAAAGGAAACCGTAGAATTATGAGTTTTGCATTAGCATTGTTAATAAAGTTTTGTTAACAGAAGCTATTTACGCTTTTAAAAGCACATCACTTGGTGAGTTTGTAATGTGAGGAGGTAATCTCTGGATCTACTGAATTGAGCTGACTTTGAAAATTATTTTACCAACGCCACACTATCTGTGAGTGTAATAGGCTGTGTCACATTACCCGGAAAAATTATTACCAGGTTGTGCGACATTGCTCACGACTTGGCACAGACTAATCCTAATACTGATCTGTATTAAACTTTATCTATAATATATGTAGGGGCCTCGAACGAAATACGATGCCAGAGCACATACAGTGTTACAAGTAAGACAACAATATATAATCTACTCGCAATTATATGAATAAGCAAGTGGCGTGATTTTGCAAAATTGCCACCTACGGGTACGTGTGTTATCTTCATTTATATTCTGTATTCCGCGCCAATTTGATCGGATCTCTGTGAACAGTTTGATGATTGCAAATTTCAAATATAGCGAGAATTTATCCACATCCATTGTTGATATCGCTACGGAATTTGATCCTTTAACCCACTACGTTATTCATGTTTGATTAAATTTCGTGTCATGTTATTGCAGTATTTATAGCCCCCTATAAAAAATAAATTTACACACATAATAAATAACCATATACTATACTACTCGGAGGGTTCAGTAGCTCTTGGTATAAAAGAAAAACAATACTGCATAGCCCGAACGTTATATTCACAAGGAGATATCTATGTTGTAGGTGAATTATAAACCTGTCACCAGATAAATTATGGATATCAAGGTCAAAGGCGAGTCTTTCCAATAAGATTGTATAGAAACATTGTTATTGATTTGATTTTATTACTTTTATGTCATAATCAGAAAGAGCAATCATAATTTTATTGCAGAGTATATTATTGTTTTCTCAGAATGAAATTTATAATTTGAACAATTAAATTCCTACTTAATAATGTAAAACACTAACTGTTACCTGCGGTTAGGCACTCGTCATTAGTTCATATTACACAAATACGTCTACGCTCTTAAGGGTAAAATTTCTAAAAACCCTTTCTAAGCGCTGCTATTAGGGGTCAATATTTCAACTTTGAATCTCCGTCCGTTGAAGCTCTGTGTATGTGTGTGTGTGATAAATAAGTCAGGAGTCGGCCAGGGCAAATAATTTTATATGTGATGTATAGATAATTAAATGCAAAATTTCATGTTTCTAGAACCAGTGATTCTAGCTGTGCGTTGATTACCTCTTACAAAAGTGAATACTTAGATCAGACTTTCTAATGTGATTGTATGGTATGTGTTTTTATAGTATTTTATAATTTCATATCATTATTTATTCAATTTGTAATATTTTTAACACCCTGCACCAGCTTAAAATGAAACCTGTCCATCTAAGAGTTACCTGGAAGAAATTGTTAGAAGCAAAAAAGCCGCCGTTTGTACATCACATCTTATTTTTTGTTAATTTTTAAGAATGTACATTGTTTGTAAACCTTGGTGTGCAAATAAAGTATTATCTATCTATCAGACTGTAGATAGACATTCAAATCGAAACAATTTTTTTAAAGTATTAAAGTGTAGTAAGCACCTAACATATCCTTTTTTCCACATAACTATAATAAAAATATATTAAATATTTGATTCACTACACAACAGATGTTATCAAACAACCACCACGAGACCGCGTTTAGGTAGTAAGTACTTACTACATACTGACCATTACGGCGCGGCTCCTTTGTTTTATTCATACGTTTCGCACATAAGGCTAGACGTTTAGCATACATTAGAATACGAATGTCTCATCTGAAAAACTGTTCCGTTTTAATACCACCCCAGCGTACTTACTTGCTGATAAAAGAAAAAGATAAGTTTTGTAGAAAATGTAATATAATAGTTGTGGACAGCTATTTCTACGTGTTCTTTTATTTTATACAAGACCTTAACAAGATTCTAGAAATAAACTGTTTTAGTTACCACATATCTAATATTGTTTTCACTAAATAGCCTATAAGGGAGCAATCTTCAACCAAATTCAACTATTAATTACGTGGAACTCAAAGGCGAGGATGTCAGATAAATATGGAAATCAGATACAATTAAAGTAAGGAAGCCGCATTTACTTATTTTTCTTTACCCTTGTTGGTTCTCATCAGATATATTATAGTCTTAATAAAATACCTTGACGTTATAATAATATTATAGATCTACCAAGACTTTTACTAGATCTTTTTTTTAGGCATTAGTAACGTGTTTTGGATAGGGGCGGCAAATTGATGTCATGTTATATAGTAATACAGGTTCCTTACTTATTCAACAATTCATAACACTGACACAAAACTAATAGTATATTTCGTCAGTGATGCATAAGAATTGTAAAGCGCGTAGTCAAGATGGCACAGCTACACATTATATTAGCACAAACTTATAATTTCCAATGCACATTAAGTAGAACGGCTAGAATATGAATGTCCCCGCTTCAACCAACGCCATTCATATCATCTGACATTTTCGATCATATTCATCTTATATATGAATATGATCATATATATATATATGATCATATATATATATATGATCATATATATATATTATTGATCACATTGTTTATCATAATTATCTAATGATTATCAACATACAATTATTATTTGATAATACAAGATTGTGTAACTTTAAAGATTTATTACGCCGGAAGTACCATTGTATAAAAAGAGTAGAGACGTCATCAATAATATTTCTAAGTAGCGCCGGAAGCTGACAAGCGGAAGGCCAAGATATTAATATTATTTAATACGAACCAACTACTTACTTGATTATTAAATTATAAGGTTATATATATATGAGGTTGGAATCGTTTCTTATAACAGAATATAAATTCTTACCTGTCTCCCTCGATAGTTCTTAAACGACAGGACTGAATGTTTCTGAGACCATCCACGAAACGACAAAAACGGTCGCGGCATATAAAATATGTTTTGAAATATTCATCTATATCAAATTTATAAAAGTTCTATACATCCCCTTTCATAAAATCTTTTTAAATGCTTTGAAAGTACTTGTTCCAGTAAAATTTCACTCCTTAGGATTCCTTCTCCGAAACGGTGTCGAACGTATCAATTCACATTAATCATTTCTATTTCATCAGCCTGTCGATTACATCACTTTTTTTTGCATTACTCCTCAATATTTATTGCATGAAGCCTCCCATTCAATTTCTACCATAGAACTTATTTTTCTTGGACTAACCTCATAACTACCCATATTTATTTTTATGTTTACTCCAAATTATGTTTTTTTATTATTTATTTCAATTCAAGTTTTTGTTGCGACACGTTCCCTCCTAATGTGAAGATCTAGACATAAAGATCTTTCGACCGAAGGTACAGACAAATGATAATAAATAATACAATAATAATATGTTTATTCATTAAATAAATTCACTTATTTCCTATACATAAATGTTATAAAAACAATAACAACTAATTATTTAACATTTTCTGTCTTATACTTTAATTCTATAGATAATATAGTAGCAAGCCCAGAGTCCCATATCGTTACTCAATTTTTCGCAAGGTACATATCGCGCGGATCTCACCTAGAGAAGATCTGAGCGGTGTTCACTTGGTAGGGAGAGGTACATTTCAAGGTGGCGAAATCCGCTCGGGTGAGAATAGGTCATAAGTTTGTACTTTCAGAGTCCGCGAAAGGGGGAAAGCCAAGTAAGGGCGTGCAAACGAAGTAAACCGGAGCGGACGCGGACACATGAATTTAATTAGAAGTGGCCTCGAACGCCGCTCCGTACCCGCTATCTTCGAGACCGTAGCTTATACAAGTAACCAGTGTTTGAGCTACGTAAAAAAAGTATTTACGTTTCTTAAAGTTGCTTCAACCCACGTTATAACTTAACCCTTATATTTGGTTTCTGAAAAAATAAGTAATGTCTATAGCTCTGGAGTCTTGGTTATATGGCAATAACCAAGTGTATATATGATACAGATATGTATAGAAACAGAGATCCAATTTAAAACCATAGCCCATCTTCCGGTTCTTCTTCACTATCAGTAACTTGCAAATCGTCTTGTATTGCCGGATCAGGCTGGAAAATAAGAAAAAAATATTGATTTAAAGAAGTAAAATAATTGTGATCGCTACAGTATATTTTAAATCGTTGATTACAAAAACAGATAACAACTTTATTATTCTTTGATATATTGACTTCAAAAAGGTGATTGAAGAAAATTTTAAAATAACGTTTTTATCAGATTAAAATAATGGTTGAAATTGAATAGTTATGTTTTTTACAAAAACAGAATACCAAAATATAGCTTGACGACTACCAAGCAATAAAGATACAAAAAGAGTTTGTAAAAATACAAAAAGAAGTTTTATATAAATTGATCGCTTATTGTTACTACAAAGAATGAAAAACTAATTAAATTATAACTGCATAAGAAAATGCAATATTAAATTATAGAAGTCGATCCCCAGAAAAAAAGTGCTATATTACGTGCCAAACCGAAGAACTTGAGACCCTTCAATTTGTCTCGAAACTTTTGTAAGAATAAGATGATGGTGCAAACAATCTTACTAGACTATTACAGTACCAAATGCCGTAGTTATAATCACTTCTTTAGGCATGGAGTAATTACGTAGAGATAATTATAAGTATAAAATAACTTAACAATGAACATGATTACGAAAACAGATCGCAAAATATTATTACCTGCCAATTCTCTTGCGGTTCTTCTTTGAACTGCGGCGGCGGTATAATCCCTGCATTGTCCATCATGGGTGGATCCATTACGATATCGTGGTCCATTGGTTCCTCCTGCAAAAGTAGTTTATGGATATTCTAGGACATAATTACTATAAGTAACATAGAACTGATTGACCTAAAATTTGTTGTTGGATTATATACTTTAATATCATCGTCTTACAGTCAATTTTTCGATATCTCACATCTCAGCTTTCACTATATTTAGTTCAGTACTAACCAAAAGTAGATAAGAAGTACACGCTTTACATCCGTTTGATGTGTGTAAGATCAATCAGATTTAAACCAGATAATAAACCAGATATTGTCATTATTATTGATTGGAAATGAAAGTTGTTAGACCATTTTACTGACAATAGAAATAAAAAAAACGTGAGTGCTATTCAGAAAAAAACAGATAAGAAATACATAACAGTAGAATCATTGATGAGAATGTTAGTTTGGACTCATTTCTCTTTTATATTTAATATCCTTTAGAAATGTTATTTTTCAATACAAGAAAGAAACTTACCTTAACTGTCGTCATAGGCGGGAATGAGAAGTCTGTACTATGTTGATCCAAATCTACGAAATTTTCAGTAGGGGGAGGTAGTTCATCTGGCACCTCGCGCTTTATCTTTAGGAACTCAGAAGTGTCGAAGCTCGGCTCACCCATAGGAACATCATCGTCTTTAAAATTAAAGAAAATAATTAAACTAATAAAGATAATTACAATATTATTTTTCTTTTTTTATAAGAAAACAATCGCATTAGGAATAAATCTTGTCGCTGAAGACTTTGCAAGTATTCATGATACAAAGAACACAAAGAACTGAACAACAATGTGTGGATCACACTAAGTGGTAACCTATGTGAGTTCGAACCCACTACATTCAGAGCAACGATGGTCACTTAAACCACTGCGCCATCTTTCCAGTGGAATATAATGTGGTTTAATTCCAACAAATATGTTTAAATTTGTGTCTGTTGAACCTCATTCATAAAGTCTTGACATTCCAGTCATACGTAGTATTAAGTTTCGTCTCCGACTACACGAAGCTTACTGCCAAAGTTATTTTTAGCTTACCTTGGTAAGGTGGACGTACAGATAACTGTACCATGGCTTCCGCAGCCACTTTCTGTTCCACCTCTTCTAATTCTGAACTGCCGCTATCCGAGTACTGCAGATCTAATAAACAAAAATATTTTTAACTTCCAAACAACTTATTACATTATAATATGCACAAAAATAATATTAATAATAACATTTACTACGCGAAAACAAAAAAAAAATACAATCTGTTCAATTTAAAACTAGTTAAGTTACAGCACATGAGATAGCCTTCGTTGTCAAACTAGTTAGAAACCTGTACTTCGGTTAACGGCGCCATTCCCCACAGGAATTTAACTTAACTAGTATTTATAATAAAAGAAAGGTTAATTAATCTAAACTAAGAAGAACAAAATGTAAAGTGTGAACTGAACCCATCTACGTCTGTATGTGTACGTGGGAATATGTGTACGTGTATGTTTGAGAAGATGTGTATTCTAAGAGGTGAAAATTCATGAAAGAGTAATATAACGCTAAAATGAGTATTTAATATTTTAATATACTAAATTGGACGTAATGAAAAGAAATAGAGTAACAAAAAATGTAAAAACAACGATAATATTGCTAGTAAATAAGTCATACAAACCTTCTTCTAGTGAATTTTGATCGTTACGAGGCCGGCCTCGTTTTCTTGGTGCCCCACCTAAGCATGTAAAAAAACACATTTTTAAAAACGCATATTTTTTATATAAGGCGCTCATAGCCCAGTTGCACTCGGTGATTAGAAACAATCAGCGAGGGCAAGCAACGACGGCGCGGTCAGTACCTGGATGGGTGACCACTGGTGGCATGTTACCATGAGCGTCTCCGTGATTCGGAGGTCACGTTAAGCAGTCGGTCCCGGTTGTTATCATAGGATAACAGTCGTGAAGCTTAGTTGGAGGCCTTCGGGCGGCTTAAAAACATCCAACGGTAAGATTACGTAGCCACAACGTTGTCTTGCCAGTCCCCAATCCGCACTTGGCCAGCGTGGGGACGTACGGCCTTAACCCTCTCCTGAGAGGAGACCCGAGCCCAGCAGTGGGACATCATGGGTTGTTGAAAAAAAATATTTTTTATATTTTGTATATTTAAAAAGAGAAAGTGTATAAATTACTTACCAGTTGCAGTAGAAGTGGATGGTTTATGTTTCCTCGGTCGACCTCTACCGCGTTTTTTCTCCGAGTCAGCCTGCGGTGTAGGTGGTTCTTCGACATCTAAGTCGGAATGGTCAGCCTCTTCTAGCATTTTCTGTTGTACGCGGGCTATGTTCGCTTCCAATTGGCTCACGTGTTCACCAAACTAAGAAACAACAATATAGATTAGAGATTGGCGGCGATTTTACTATGATAATGTGACGACGAAATTGTTTTTATAGGATTCAAGAAGATGTAAGGGAAGTATCATGTCGCCTCTAGCACAGTAGGAGGATCCTTTGACCAGGTGAGGTGATCATGCCTGGCGTGCTGCTAACAAACTGTCAATGTTAGGAAGTTGTATACATGAATCGGAGCGAGAATTTCTATATCGCGATGTAGGATTTGCAGTTACTCTGTAGTTCGGCGAGTCTTCGGTAGATGGCGTTGTAGTATGTGTTTGTTGCGCTATTTGGAGGTCGTGACACTTTCTATTTGAAACTTTATTCGTTTAAAACATTCAATTTAGAATGCATCATTCGAATGTGATTTTTGTTAATAATTAATTAAACTTAATGATTTTACAAATTTAACAGGTTTGATTGAGTTGAGCATCGCTGTTATCCACCTGTTAAAGGTGCTTTATGTGTGATATATTCTTCTCGTCTTACCTGTTCAAGAGAATCTTGGGTTACTTTCAGAATAGCTTCAGCCTGTCGGGTGAATTGCGAATTAGGTCCGTTGTACGCTCGACAGTTGTCCACCAATAATTGTATATCGCGAAGGAAATCGTTACGGCTGTGGTACTTATGAGCTGCAATATAAATGAAAATATATTATGTAATACGAAGAGATCTTTAATTGTTAACTATAGTATACATGGTCGTTAATATGTTATGCTCCTGAATGTAAACTGTTTTAACTGGTGTACAATAAAGTTTATTTTATTCTATTATATTCTACATATTTGGTGTGAATTGTAATCCTTATATTTTATAAAAAAAACAATCTCCGCAAGGCCGCGGGACGAAGCTAGTCTAGAAAATGGCCTAAGCTACTACTTATATCACCAGCTATCTGCCAGTGAAACTTCTGTCAAAATCGGTCCAATCGTTCTAGAGATTATCCAAAACAAAAAGACTGACTGACAGCCAAAAACATTAAATTTGTTTTTTTTTTTTTATGTAAGTACCGTTTATTTCATAATGATATTTGGTTATTTCGATAATGGCATTTAGCGAAAAGCTGTTAATTTGAAATTACAGACACTTCATTTGTATGGATTGAATTTCATAGTTAGATAGAAAGTCATCTAGTGGATAAAACATACCTTGTATTTTCTTGCCCATCGTCTCCATATCAATAGGCCTCTTAATAACGCTGTAATAGTCCTTCACCTGCTTCTTGTTGACAGGCTTCAAGAAAGGCCATGCTTCCGGCATCACTTTTAATTTTGTAGCGAGCAGATTCTCTAATATGAACGATAGCGCCACCTGGGAAAAACGGTTTGTGTTAAACGATTTAACAATGTAGTATCGATAGTATTTCAGACATCTCATACAGTCAGATTAAAATCGGTTCAGTAATTTAGAAGTCCATAGCAGGAAAACAACGTGACACACAATATAAATATATATAGATAGATTTGTAAATACATACATATTATAGACTAGCCCTTACTACAAATATTGCGAGTAATACTGCGGGGCGAAGCTAGTCTAAAAGTTATTCCTTAAATGATCAGCTATTTGCTAGTGAAAGTTCCGACAAAATCAGTCCAGCCGCTCCAGAGATTAACTGGAGTAAACAGACAGACAACAATTTTTCAATGCAAATACAATATACTTTACTTTACTTTATACTTTCATATATGCTTTTAGTGAAAAGCGGTTAATTTGAAATTACAAACAGACAATTAATTTTTATTTAACTCTAAAGTACACACAGGCAAAACAAATGATCGTGCTTCGCAAACAATTATTTGCCTTGGATGGAAATTAAACCATTGGGCATGAGAAGTCGGAGTCACTAACCCCTAAGGCCAATCGAAAATAGCATGATAATATGATATGTATGATAATAATAAATACCCTTTTCTCTTATTTTTACCCGACTGGAAAAAGGAAGGGTAATATTTTTGACAGTCTACGTTTGTCTGTTTCACCGTAGCGTTTAAACTACTAAGCCAATTTTAGTGAATGAGTTGTCAATAAATTCGTAATAATGGTGATACAGTCTAATTTTCTTGTTGACTAACCTGATCATTGTCATCGAGTAACGGATTGATTTGTTTCTCTAACTTCATGAGTTGTTCCTCCTTCTCGGCAAGTTTCTCAACACAACGCTGTAACATGCGTTGAGCAGCTACAGTCAGGCTACTCGTGGGTCCTGTACAAAATAAAAAAAAAACAACAAATATTAGAAACAATACAATAGAGCTGTGATATCCTCCTAAAATGATGATACCGAAATCTTAATTTATGAAATGCTTTTTTAATTAAAAGAATGAACAGTAATAATGCACCAATATTCACTAAATGTATATGAAATTATATACGGTACAGTAGAGACTAGATTAACCGTACTAATCTTGTCGTTAGGGATTCAGAGAATTGAATGTAGAAAGAAAAGTGAGTTTTGTGTAGAAATAGTACATACATAATGTTATTTATCAGCTTAATTAAGTTCCGACACGTTCATACTTGTATAAATTCAACTTGTAATACATATGGTAAACATTTTGTAACTGCTCAATATGATGGGATAATTACGAATCCGTGTAACTGAGGGCCGAATAATTAAGTTTACTTTATTTATATCAAACAAAAATGTATAGTAATTAAAATTATTTTCGGGACATGATTTTGATAGGTATTTCACTGGTGGATAACTAATGTAAGGAGTACTCAAGCTACTTATTGAAGGAAAAAACAGGTTTACGCGAAAATAAATGAAATAGCGAATATGTCGGATTCACAAGAAACAAAGACCGGGTAGCAGAGAAACACTTTGAATTTTATTTATTTGTAAAAGCCTAGAAATTGCATACGTTTATCACAGCAGGTGTTACAAAACAAAACTTGCCGTTATAAAGAGTTGAGTTCTCCACAATCTGGTTGACATCGGCGAGGAATTCCTCTCGACTTTGATAGTGCTTCTGCCTGAGGTTGTCTCTGATGGTCTGCAGGTCCATGGGCCGCGATACGATGCGGTAGTAGTCCGCCACCAACTAAAGAAAACACCAAACAGTGAATAATGACGACACAACTGCAACTCTAACTACGAATACATAGAAAGAATTACAGATCATTTACAACTATACTTACTTAATTTATTTAGATTCTCAAAATAACATTAGGCCTTCCCGTATGTATGTACATATAATAACCGAGAGTTCTTTTATCTGGCTGTTACCTACGCCGTATGTTTTCATGTTAGAACCCAACAATTTTCCATAATGAAAACTATAGTGACTATTTATCCATACCAACGCTATTGTTATGAATTAAACATAACATAAAAAGAACCGTCATTTCGGAGGCAGTTGAACTTTGGAGAATGGACTAGTATTAAAGAAGTAAGAAGGCGTCTGGTTCACCCACAGTTCAGTTCCGTTTTAGTTAGTGTGACAAAGATCTTAGTGATGAAAGTGATTAAGTAAGCGACCTCAGCAATCATTAACACATACGCTATACGAAACACGCGATTATTCTGTGGTTTTAAGAGTGTTTAAAAAATAAAGTCTCTCTTAGGGCCACTAGCTCGACATGGCTTTAAAATATTTAAGACATAATAAATGCGTTTAAAATGGTTGAACACAATTAGCATCTTGCACGACGATAATTTTGTTGCTAAACATGTTTAAGATTAGGACGTATTGGCGTTTAGCTAAACGTGCGTGCGTGTGAGCGAGCGCAAAACTACGATAGTACCCTCTAGTCCACACTCAAAAAGGCTCGTCTTAGCTACACCACTTAGCGCGACCCCATAAACATATTTAACTAAATCATCACTATGATCATTGTGCAAGAGAGCTGAATTTGTTTAAGGTAAACGTGTTTATGCGTTTAACTGCATTTAACTAATTTTTTTTTAGTAGTTATTTAAGTCGAACGTTGTGCAATTCGCCCTTAGTCGTCCTAAGGCTTAATCCTCAGTGTTCGAACCCGTGTACGAACAATTTATAATGATACCACTCCTGAACCACTACAACGATTAAAATGAAATTTGGGATCGAGATACTCTGATTCTTGAAATAGCACACTCGTATCCGTTATCTCGATAACGGATATGCAAGCGGGCGGATGTAGAACTACACTAATTATACTGTATTAATTTTTGTTTATGATCTGTAACAATTCTTTGAAAACTAGCTTTGCATACCTCTCTATCTGCTTTGGTAAACATAAAAGGAGTTTCATTATTATAATAAAGATGAGGATTTTTCAATTGATTCTTGTGGGCCGAGTGGTTTGTATATTGCTTGCTGACTTTTTACAATCAATTCATAACCACGAGTAGGCATATATATTATCTGGGGTAGCAAGCTAAACCCTTTTGTGAGAATTATATAAAAAACTGTTGTCATTACTATTAGTGTTAAAAATAAACGGCACTTACTATGTGATGTATTATAGCAAAAACTACATTACATATTTTATTAACTCTACTTCTAACTAGTTCTGTTTGTATACAAAAATACGAACTAGCCAGAAGATTGTTACTTCATTACTATGAAAAGCAATTCAACTAAGGGTTGTGATAAAAAACAGCAACTAAAACCTCTGCGGCCAAATTGAAAACCAATTTCCAAAACAGTTATATTTTCCAATGTGGCCTAAGGGAGAATCACAGCTCCTCAGTACTATGATACCTACCTTATGATTGACCGGAAACAAGAAAGGTTGTACATCTGGCAGATGTCTCATGTGGTTCAGAACGTCTTCTAGAAGAGAGGAAAGTGTGACGAGCGGGTCGGTTCGGCGTCTCTCAGCGGGTCTCTTCACAAGGTAGTCGCAGCCGTCACTAACGGTCCCGCGACGGTTGCGGCGCCCTAAGGCACGAGCTTCCGAGCCCATCCCGCCCATCGCACCTGAACGACGCCCACTACCACGACGTTTGAGGTCTTCGGCTGATTGCTATGAAAAAATAAACCGATATCCGCTGTTTATATTTTCACCTATAAATTACTTCCGGGCATAAGTCTCTCCTTCGAGAGCAACTATACCACACTGGCCAGACCAATTGGTATAAGGTTTATTTCAAGTTATACAGGACTGAGCTGTTTATAAGACCTTACAATATTTTATTAAAGAAAATACCAAGATAAAAACATTGTGTACCAGAAAAAAATATATATTTCGTGTTTTATCACGATATGTGACCCTTCCTGGTACCGTTGGATGGAGTAGAAGGTTAAGTATACAAATAGGAAGTGTGGTATCGTTTAACTTTGACTAATATTCCACCTATACTAAATAAAATAAAAAATCCTAAAGCCTAATTTACACAAAGTAATTAATTTGAAATCAATATACCGTAAAACAATTTACACTAGGTAAATATTAAGACAGTATTGACTTGTCTCGGCTTATGGGTTATGGTAATTATATTATTACTAGCTGTTGCCCGCGGCACCGCCCGCGTATATATCAGTTATCGCGGCAAATAGTAGTCTATGTGTTATTCTGATGTATCATCATCATCATCAGCCTATCGCAGTCCACTGCTGGACATAGGCCTCTCCAATTTGACGCCACTTAGTTCGATCTATGGCTTCTCGCATCCAGCTCCTGCCAGCCGTCTTGCGCAAATCATCGCTCCACCTGGCTTGTGGACGTCCTACACTACGTTTGCCGAGACGCGGTCTCCACTCAAGAACTCGTTTACCCCAACGGTTATCGGTTCTTCGGCAAATGTGGCCAGCCCACTGCCACTTCAGCTTGCTAATCCTGTGGGCTACTGATGTATAAGCTATATTATTGCAAAGGTTCTTAAAATCCATTCAGTAGTTTTTACGAGAAAGATTAAGAAACATTCATCCATACTTACTATCTTTAGCGTTTATAATATTAGTAGGATACTTCCATACTCTGTGTAAATCAAGCTTAATATATAATAAATAGGAAGACGTCTTTAAAATTTCTTCACATGTATCTGATATAGTATCAAAAATAGTTTTTAACTACATTTCAGTCTTAACATACAGTTTCACGATGTTAAAAATATTGCATGTATACTGCTATAGAGATAGTGGTATGAATTTAGTCAACATAAATCACTTACCTTTATATTTTTGGTGTTCAATGTAAGTTTTGTGCCTTCGACGTATCCCATATCGTCATCAGAGGGATCAAGTGGAGGCGGTTCTACATCCGGTTCAATGGGGGAAGACGGTCCGCCGCCCATAGAGCCGGTGTAAAGAGGGCAAGATTTGTTTGTACGCATGTGTCCTACTTGTCCGCAAGCTCCGCACTAAATAGAGAAAAAAAACATTAAGTACATTGGAAAAATAAATATTATTGTTAGTAACACCTGCTGTCATAGGACATAAAGGTAAGTTATATGATCACCACCTATCTATCTCAATTCGGTTTCCCATTATGAATTTTAATGTATTCAAAGATGTAATCGAATACCTATAACAGCCTCATAACTATACAGTAAAGAGTATGCGCTGTATAAACTAGACAGCTGAGGAAACATGCAAATGCATATTATAAATACTAGCTATAATGTGTTTTTTGTTACTTTTGAACTATTTATTTTCAGTACGAAAAAATTTAAATTTTTAGATCGAACTCTAAGTGGCGTGAAATTGGAGAGGCCTATGTCCAGCAGTGGACTGCGATAGGCTGATGATGATGATGATGATGATTTTCAGTACTTTAAATTTCATTGTGTATTTTTTCCTGAATGAGAATAGCGTAAGTTGCTCTTTATATCATCAGCCTTATCAGAGATTAGCCAGAACAAACAGATAGCCAAAAATTTTAAAGAGTGATTGTGCATGTAAGTACCGTAAATACTTTCTATTCTATCGCTATGCTATTCCATTGCGTGCGCTTTTGACACGACCAATGAAGTCATTGTCATTTCGTGTTTGTTTACTATTTAGTTTCTCAGTTACTTTATACTTATTTACAGTTTTAATTGCGTTATAAATCACACACAGCATGAATTTCGACGCCGATAATTCCTATAACTGACCATCAACGCCACTTTTCATTTCTACCAATAGTGAGCGTTTTGTAAGTTTGAATTTCCCTCCCTTAATTTTCACTTTTTATTTATGAATCTAAATAAAAAAATACACTTTAAATACATTGTAAAGACAATAAAGAAAGTAGAAAAAAATATTTGAGACAGATAAAATTGTTATGCATATTGCCTTATCACAAACTAGTTTCACAATTCATTTTGTAATTCGATATAATTTGTTTTAAATACATTAAGAAATTAAAGTATTTTACCTTTAACTTCAAGTCCGGTTTCAACTTAGCGCGGCGTCGTGAAGAGGGTGTTTGGACATCGGGTTCGGTTTTAATTTGTCCGAGCGGGATCATACTCGGCGACGGAGATCCCAAATCCAAAGACGAAGAGATAGTGGACGCTAAATACAAATAATATAATATCATTGTTTAATGTAAGTATCTATACGGTGACTAATTAAGAATACAGGGTGCCAACACCTATATTCATAACGTGGGTGTCGTAAAAGGTGGCTAAGTAAACAAACTATAATGCGTTTCAAATTAGAAAAGGATTGGAAATCCACCATCTTGCCCTGCATTTGTCAATAATTTCAGATATTTTCGTAATGAGTGCATAAAAATCGAGAATTTTCAGTCAAATTACATAAAAAATATCGATTAATTGGGTCAAATTTTGAATAAAAGGTAAATGCTAACATATAGTCTGTGCCGCGATTTGTGAAAAAAACTTAAACTATTTAGTGTTTATGCCAACGCTACATTTCCAGTGAAGTTAGTCACAAATCCGGTCCTAATCTTATTTGAAACGCATTCATGCAGATCCACAGCACTGTAAATAGAAGGAATACTTGAAACAAACAAAACAAGGCCAGCATGGTATAAGTAGGCCAAAACCTCCTGGAGAGACAGACCTATGTCCAGCAGTAAACTGTGAAAGGCTGTTGATTGGTGAAGGTAAGTATTCACTACTATTTGACAAAGTTTACTATGGACTTATATTTTACTAGCTGAGCCCCGCGGTGTTACCCGCGGTACAACAACAACCGCAGGGTATAGTTTACGATTCTATAAACGACATACAAACAAACATTCATTTTTATATATATAGATGAGAGGAAGTAGTATTCGGTGTTGTCGTCTATTTTTTTTATGACAAAACGGGACAAACTCTCAGACGTGTGACCTGACGGAAAGTGACAGTCTGCAACTCACAGGTGTGTTGCAAATCCCTCAGAATCAAATATAATATCTGTTGCATATATTAAAAGATTATAACTCAATTACAGTAGTCTTAAGATTGAAAATTTTACATGTTATAGTTGTAAGAAAGTATTAAATAAGCAGTACCAACCAAAAGGTTTAACATCTGGGAACGGCGCGGGCACAGTGACGTTGCCGGCTAGCCTTTCCCTCTCTTGATTTCTTTTGATACGTCGCAGTTGTTCCTGTTTCATAAATGCATATTGGTTAATAACTATAAATAATAAAATATAAATAAATATTGAACTGTAACTGATTTAATTACTACTACATTTTTAACTCAAAAATATTGCAACATTATATATACTAGCTTAGCTCCACTGTATATTTTAATTCATTGCTTATCCCACGAGTACAATATACTTTGCGAGATTAAGTGTGTGTATTAATTCAGATTGTCCGCTAACTCCACAATACATTTCATTAAAATTATTCTAGCCTAACAAACGTACTAAAATACACGCAATTTTACTGTTATACTTTTAGAGTAATTTTTACCTGAATTCTTCTCTTTTCTCTCTTCATCTCCTCTTTTTGCGACTCGTCCATGGTGGCAAACTGTCGAATGAAGGTATCGTCTTTAGTGGAACGTATCTTCATGTACGCCTCAATGACGGCCGCCTTTCGCACTAACTCCACGCGAGTGTAGCGCTGGCCGGACGCGTTACGGAAAGTGCGAACTATACGGAGCACGCGACCTACAACATAATATACATGTTAATTAATTTTATAAAATAAATTCATGATTAGTCAAAATAAATTATGTATTCAAACCTTGAAATGAATATTTAAGTTAAAAAACTAACAAAAATTAAGTAGTTTCTCTAAGATACATATGAGAGGATCTTATGAAAGAAGTTCAATCACAAGAGCTACCACCATCATTTTTTTATCCGAATTTGATTTAAAGTTGATTTAAAAAATTATAAAGAATTGAAACAGAATTAGCAAACTGAGGTAAAAAGAAGCGCAATACTTGGATGGGAAAATGGAGTGAAACTAAAGAAACTAAAGTAGATACTCGAATAGACTCAGAATTATGAAACCATTTGTCCGTCCTGTCATGTCATTGGTACATATAGCAGCATAAAACCATTAGAGGTATTTAAAATACCTCTAATGGTGTTATTGATAGAGCAGAGCATTATTCCTTTCTACTAAAGTATGAACATTACATCCAAAATACAGGTTAGTCCGTGACATCCATAACACAAAAATCCTAGTGTGTTACCTATAAGCATAAATAGATATACCTTGGCTAGATGATTGTTGTTGATCCGTTTGGTTGATTTGTGGCTTCTTTTCCGATTGGCCCATGATCATTTTTCTCAGTTCAGCTCTCTCGGCTTCTTCTCTCTCCAGAGATAACTATATGTGAAAAAAATATTATAGAAGTTCTTTAAAATAAATAAACATGTAAATATTTCAGACATTTAACACACAACGCCATGTAGTCCCAAACTAAGCAGAGCTTGTACTATGGGTGGTACTAGACAACCGATATTAATACTTTTATACTTTTTTTTAAAATACATATATATATATATATATATATATATTATGCATAGGAACCAATATTTGCAGATCCAAACTCTGAAACTTATATTTGCAGATCATACAAACATTTAGTCCGACTCAGGAATCGAACCTG
This sequence comes from Hyphantria cunea, assembly GCA_003709505.1. Lineage (NCBI taxonomy): Eukaryota > Metazoa > Arthropoda > Insecta > Lepidoptera > Erebidae > Hyphantria > Hyphantria cunea. The sequence goes on from PKRV01000472.1 coordinate 1,850,572, forward strand.
AGACCTTTAGTACAGCAGTCGCATTCGCTACCACTGCGCCACAGAGGCAGTTAAAAAAACAATAGCAATTCATTTGACTACAATAGGTATAATGTGATAATTTGACATGACAAATATGAATACTTGTATTTTGTATTTTTTTTATTTGCCAAAAGCAGTTGCAAATATTTTTACTAAAACTTTGTAAAGTATCGTGCAATTGAACAGGTTTATGTTCAGCAGTTAAATGCATTGGAACGATAATTTAAGTAAAAGACTGTGACAATCACCTGTTCAGTAGTTTTCTTATTAGCAAGCATGTTCTCAAGATTTTTCCCCATTTCTTCTAAATCAGATTCTTCGCTCACAGAGCTCTCGGCCTCATCAGTACTCAACACTTCTGTACTCGTCAGTACACGGTTCTGTAGTTCAAATATACGTTGGCATTCTTCTTTGTACCTGTTAATATAAGTGATAAAAAGTTAGGGACAAATGAGTTTATAATACGCAAACATATACGCACACACAAACACACACGCACGCATAATAGTAGTCCTGGGAAAGATAGTTAGGGAAACGTAGTCCTAGGAAAGATAGAGAACAAAATTCCATTTTTTTTTTAGACAACTTTGTATGAATACCATTTTTGAAATTTGTCATAAATTATTTTATTTTTTAAACGTCGTGTTTGGTTTTTAAATCCATCATTTTTTATATCTTACCTCTCTTGATGCTCGGCGATAGAAAATCTGTTTCCTCTAGAAAACTTCGTCATACCTTCTTCGCCAGCCTTAGCTTTTTCCGTCGATAGTGTTCTCACTACATCGATGACCTCCCAACGAGACAGTTTTTTGATCTGAAACAAAATATTTTAAATAAAAACTTAATCCATACTACCGAAACAGTGACTTAAGGAAATGATATAAGTATATCAACGTACCTCCTCTTCAGGAACTCCAAACTTTCTTAACAAAGCTTTGGCATTATTTAAACTAAGTCTTCTCAAATCTGCATCAGTTCCGGTGACGGTTCTCTTTGGCTGTTGTTCCTCGTTGGGCTGTTGTGTCGGTTTGTTCGGTACTCGCACATACGAGAACCCTTCTCCACAACCTGTAGGATCTGCCGGTCCAGTCAGTTGGAGCAGACACTTGCCACGCATTGCTTGAATGTAGGCGCGAGTTGTATTCCAAGGGGCGACTTTTACCTGGGAAAAATAATTGAAAATACAATATTTATCGCAACGATTGCAATTATCATATTTTAACATCTAGATACCTTAACCTTTCATATTTTTACATCCAGATACCTTAATCGTGACAGTTAATTTATAACACTAATATTGTTTATAAATTATAAAATACTTAAAAATATAGTACACTAAATGAAGTCTTCTAATATTCAAATTGTTACGATGAATATTTGAGAAATACCTCGACATTTAGTTTGGCAATACAAGTTCGAGGTAAGTTCTAATAATAATGCGTTGTGGCGCAGAATAATAAAGCTTACTGGAATACACGCAAGGTCGAATATGGATACTGTCGCATGTTTGGTTTGTTAACATTTCTCGGAAACGTTCATGTTCGAATTCGATTCTATGGTGATTGGAGTCTTCGAGAAAGAACGGCACCTAATCTTAAAACGCGTCTTGTCATTCGCTGTTCAGTTCAGTTTGAGTTACAGTGCGATAAATATCTAAGTGATGGATTTTTTTTTTTTTTTTTTATCTTTTAAATGACAACTCCCGCATTAGGAATATACATTCCTGTGTCGCGGGGATCTTTACAAACATACATGAAACGGACATAAAGTACACCCAGACTTAGAACAACAATTTATGGATCTCACAAAGTGTTGTCCCATGTAGGATTTGAACCCACAACACTTGGCGTAGCAGGAAGCGGTGTGGCGACCACTGAAACCACTAGACCAACCGTGTAGTCGAAATGAATAACCCAAGCTAACTAATAAACTCGGGAATCATTTAATAATATACTTTACTAGTGTATAATAAAGTCTCTTTTACAAATGATATGGTTTATTTTTCAAATTAATCTAATCCTAACATATAACAATATTGTTTGTTGTTACAAAGTATTTACCTCATCATCCATCTTTAACTGCATCTCTTCATCGTCATCCTCTTGCGGTGTGAATATGAATTTCTCTCCGTAGCCAGCGTCTTTGAGCCTCTGTTCCGCGGCTGCCATACTAAAGTATGCACAACACTGTTCTGGCGACACCATGGCACGGATTTCTTCTTCAGACGGCAGACGGAAATCGGGTTTTATTACCCACCTTTGAACATAAAGTAATACATATATTTTAGAAATTATAAATCTATGTCTATTTAATACATTCTGATACATTCACGTACATTTTTATGTTCATACGTATGTTCGAATATATTTAAGTTAAGAATCTACACTGTACTGTAAACATCTGTGATGAGAAAATAAATAAAAGTTATTATTATTATTCTGAACCTACTGTCATGTTAAGAGTTCAATTTTCTTACAGAACGAAAAAGCAAGTTCTAACAGATTTTATGTGAAATTATTTTAATTAGGATCCTAAGGAAAATAAGGGCTCCAGCTAAACATCATACAGAATCTGAAAATATGTGGATATTGGACCTCAGAATAGCTTTGTGGTGACTTCCACACATAGCTCAACAAAAAAAACATGTTACAGTGCCATCTACCACAGATTCACTGAACTACAAACGAAACGAAGCATCCACTAATATTAAATCGTGATACAGAAGTTCTCGCGCCGATTAGCATTTGTGCAAAACCGCTGGACAGGCATGATCACCTCGCCTGTTTGGAGAATCCTCCTTTTGTGATGGACAGACATGACACCCGTTCCCTCCGTAGTTCGGTATATCTGTGTTGATGGCACTGAAGTGTGTTTGTCTGTTGTGTATCATCATAGTTTTAAAAATTAAACATTTTTAAACGGTTTGTTATCTATTTTTTATCCGTGAATTCTTAGAGTTAAGTGTTTATTCGAACCAATAAAAAAATAGAAACTTACCAGTTAGAATCCAAGCCGGTACGTTTGAAATCCGCACAAAGCTTGAGACGCTTCCTTATGGAGCTCTCAGAGTGTGAGGGAAAAGCTCTTTTGATGTCATCCATTTTTATACGACGTGGTTTGTCGCGAGATTTCCAGAACAATCGGTATATGAACACCTAAAATGGGGACATAGCAGTCATAAAAACTTAATTTAGAATTAGTAAAAAATGCCACCTCATAACTGTTTCCTCTACATTGTTCTTAGTTTTGAAGAAAAAACGAATATTAACCCAAAAACTAATACTGTATCGACTAAAACAATACTTATATAAGTAATTGAAATACCGTCATGCCATTTTATTTTTGTTTTGTCTTATTACATACCTGTAAAAAGTCTCGCACGAAATTGTTGGCTCTCTTAGAGTTGGGACCAGGCACCTCATACAGAGGACATTCTTGACCAGCCACGAAAAGAGCGTCCACTTCACGAATATAGTAAGCTTGTCTGTAAACAAATAATGTTAAAACAACAACCCATAATGTCCCACTGCTGGGCTCGGGTCTCCTCTCAGGAGAGGGTTAAGGCCATACGTCCCCACGCTGGCCAAGTGCGGGTTGGGGACTGGCAAGAATACTTGTGGCTACGTAAATCTTGCCGTTGGATGTTTTTAAACCGCCCGAAGGCCTCCAACTAAGCTTCACGACTGTTATCGTATGATAAGAACCGGGACCGACTGCTTAACGTGACCTCCGAATCACGGAGACGCTCATGGTAACATGCCACCAGCGGTCACCCATCCAGGTACTGACCGCACCATCGTTGCTTACCCTCGATGATTGTTTCTAATCACCGAGTGCAACTGGGCTATGAGCGCCTCAATAATGTTATGGGCGCGGTTAACTCGATGTTCTGTGACTTGAATTCAAACATCTGTCTATTAAACTAAGCATTTTCTATGTATTACTACAAAAAAATAATAATAAAATGAAAGTAGCCATAATATGAGCTCGGCTTAATTTGGGACTAGATGACGTTGTAGTTATTTAATTCTGTATATACATAAAAAACGTGTGCGTTTCGGGACAGCCGACAGAAGTGATGATTTAAACTAATCTAAATTAAATACGAAATACGGCTACCGCTCTCGGTTAGACTGAGATAGGAGTAGCCTGCCTACCACTGCCGTATGCATGTGAGAAAGAGAAGCCAGACAGACTGGGGCCGTAAAGCGTTACGTAACGGAGCGGTACTCTCCCATAAGAAGTTATCACTTCAAAAAAAAGTAAGATAGCTATTTAGATGGGTAGCTAATAAATAGGTATAATTTTGACTTAGCATAGTTAGTAGCTAAATGTATAGGTAGGAACAAATAAAAGTAATTACAACTGAAGTAGCAAAGACCACTTACCGCGTCCTTATGATGAGGAAGTCATTTTGTGCTAAGGTATGGTCGTATATAGGCGCTCTGTACATGTTGTTCTCTACGACGGACTGCGTCGCACCCGGCGCTAATATTCCCAGGAATGGTGAAGTGTGTGCGTATGCTACTTCGCCATATTTAAGCGGTTTCGGCCCATCATCCTACAGTAACAATAGCATTAGTCTATCACCAATGAATAGTACTCAATAATTTACTCAAAAAAGGAGGGAATAGCGTTACTTATTCCTTGTCTTTGCCAACAATTCTAATAAATATATTTAATTAAATTGACAACTAAGGAAATGAATTTGACTCGTTTATAAATTAATACACATTTAATAATTAATTGCGCAAAAGAATGAGTGACACCTTCGGCCGAGTTCAGGCAGCCTCGTTACGCAGTCCAGTGATGTATCCAAATATTTCTCTTTAAATATTTGTTCGCCGTTGGAAGGGTATTCGTGCGTTCCCGGTTGTAACATGTGTTAAGTATTGTATCGGGAATATTCGCATAGTGAATAGTATACGTTCGTTTTAGTAATGGAATTCGGGCGCCCACGAACTTGGCGTCTCGCGTTAGTTATAACCTTGAGCGTGGTCATGTTAACGTTCTACAACTTCTAGTGACATGATATTTGTGTCGATATCGAACCTGTGTTTTAGTGAGATTGTCGGATTAGCCGCCTGACTGTTCCGCGGCTAGTTGTATCAAGAACATTTAAATTGTGTAAGAATATCGGGATCCTCGGTGTTCAACCCGATGAATCTTGTGTAATCACTCTTGTGAACTTTTATACACATTCAAATAGCACTAACACTACAAACGTCGGCCTGCCACAAAGATGATCCAGTTAGTACTACCTACTAAATATTAACGCCCGTGACAGATATTGATTCTTACTCTGTGTATTTAGTACTATAAATACGTTTATCAAGGGTCTAATTATTGTAATAAAGGTTCGACCTAGTACGGGATTAGACAAATGTGTTAATCTACTCTAGATGTTTTTAATAATATATACCTTGGCAGCAGTACGCTTGTAATAATTCTTGATTTTGGAACACATTCCGACTTGACTGATGAGGGGTGGATGTTCTTCGCAAAACTCCACTAGCACTAGTTCACCGTCGCGACCGCTCAAGTCTTCAGGAGTTCGCATGAAGAACACGTCACCACCACCCGAAGCCAGACGTTCAGCTTCACGTTGCTGTGGTAAAAAAATTCTTTAATACTCGAGGACAAATATGTTTAGATTGCCTTACAATTTTACGTGAAATATCATATGTTTATACCACAGTAGCTCTGAATGAAGTTTATACACAGAAAAAAAAACAAATATAAGTTCAAGGCTCAGTTTGCAAACGTATGAATCTAACAAGGTTCCATAGACAGACTGATTGTTTTGATGCACCAACTTATGTAACAACCGTTACGTTACAATACGTTACAATTTATTTTTTGATATTACCACTTAAACCTTTGGTTTAATCCGCTGTTCGAAAGTGAATCCTACTAATATTTTAAATATGAAAATTTGTGGGGGTCGATTTATAAATGTTAACTAGTCTTTCATGTAAAAACTACTGAACCTCTCTTAAAAACTGTAATATAGCTTTAACATCATAAAAACACGTAGGCTTCAATTTGTAAAGAGTTTGGGTAATTTCACCAATTATAAAGATATAGTTATAGTTATATAGTTAGTTGTTATATAGTTCTTGAGTGGAGACCGCGTCTCGGCAAACGTAGTGTAGGACGTCCACAAGCCAGGTGGAGCGATGATTTGCGCAAGACGGCTGGCAGGAGCTGGATGCGAGAAGCCATAGATCGAACTAAGTGGCGTGAAATTGGAGAGGCCTATGTCCAGCAGTGGACTGCGATAGGCTGATGATGATGATGATGATAAATATATGTATCAAGTAAGTCGAAAAAATGCTCTACATTAAAGTGCTCTGCCTAAACCGTTGAAGATACATGAATGATATATCCGCGATAACGTAGGCGCCTTTAATGTGAAAGCAAAACTAAACAAAGCTAGAAACAGAATTAAATTGGTTATTTATTTTCCAATGCACATTGTAGAGTATTTATCAAATACCATAATTGATATATTTCGAGTCGATCGTAGTACTTATTTGATGCAGATTAACTTTGTCTATTAGACTAAAGCCCATATTTTATTTTGATTCTTGTGGAAGTACAAAGGTTATACCGTGAAAATCGACATACACGTGGGCGGCAAAAGCTAATATAGTTATAGAATATGTAGTGTATTTTACCTTGGCCTTCTTCTTGATATGTTTAAGCAGCGGCTGAACGGGGTGGGGCCCGTGTGCGGCGAGCGGTCCGTAGGAGAGCTTGCGCATGGGGGGCCGGTGGAAAGCGCGCAAACGCGCCGGGCCCATGTGCGTCTGGATGAACGGCGCGCGCAGCTCCACCACCGGCGTGCTGTGCTGGATCAGCTGACCACCGCCCACTTTCAGCCTGGGGTTCTGGGACTTCGCTTGGTAATAGCTGTACAAAGTTCATCAAACATCATCAACAGTCCACGGCTAAACTGCACATAGGCATCTCCTTTGAAGGAAGGTTTGGTTTACTTTACCGCGCTGGCCAGATTTTTTATTTTTTCTTTAAAAGACAACTCCCGCATTAGGAATATATATATATATATTCCTGTGTTGCGGGGAACTTTACAAACATACATGAAACGGACACAAAGTACACCCAGACTTAGAACAACAATTTATGGATCACACAAAGTGTTGTCCCATGCAGGATTTGAACCCACAACACTTGGCGCAGTAGGAAGCGGTGTGGCGACCACTTAAACCACTAGGCCAACCGTGCAGTCAAATTCAGTCAGATTGGTTAGTATAAAGTTTATTTCTATTTTTCCTTGCTCTTAACAGTCATGTTGCCCACACCCACGACATAAACAAGGGTAGTTCCATATTCTTTTTTTCTTTACATACGAAGAAAGTATTATAAAGAGTTACTGATAAGGAATGTACTCTACACTCGAGTCAGATAAATTTACCTTGCTTAAAAGAGTTTGAATTTGCATTTTACAACGATGTAAAAACTCTATAATAAAACAACTCCAGGTGATTAAACATTTTTAAAGAAATACGAAACGGTTATGGCTGTTTATAGACATATGCACCTCAAGCATAAGTAATACGTGGCAACTCTTTCATTATAGAATCAGTAACTCCTTCACTCGGGGAAGAAACGAAAAAATAGTGGAAAATCAACAGCATTACGTACTATATAACAGCCAGCATATACCTCACCTTAAAAAAGAGGCTTTGGCCTACTAAAAACTAGTAGATTTTCTATAAAGCCATTGTATCACTCTGGTGAAGGTTGCCTATTTGTGAATGGATGGAATGGAAACAGTATATATAACTCACACATCGTTAGAAATATTGAAGGAGTCTCTATCTGGTGATTTTGGTGGCGGTGGCGGCGCATCCTCCTGTAATACATTGATTACACCCGCTTTGCCAAGTAGAATCTTCGATTTTTTCACGTGAGGATGTGGAATCTTCACTTTTGGAGCTGGACCTCTTTCTGCAATAAAACATGTCTATACATATAATAAATTTACAACAGGTCGATGTCTGTACATTGAGGATAAATGAATAAATATTTTGGACAGTTAACACACAACGCCATCTAGTCCCAAACTAAGCAGAGCTTGTATTGTGGGTACTAGACAACCGATATAAAAACATAAATAGTTTTTTTAATCGTTTTTCGTTTTCGTTCGTTTAAATATATACACATTATACATAGAAAACATATAACTTAGGACATTGAATAAAAAGTGTCGAAGGGGTCTTTATTAAAGTAACAGAACTAACAAAAACCACCGTTTTAGAGCTTTTGTCCGTTTGTTTATTTATCTATTTCCCTGTGTGTTAATCTTTGAAATAGATTAACCAATTCGGATGTGGTTTTCACTTATGTATTGTGGTAACTTTCACTTAAAATTTTGTATTTGTAATAAATATGAGCGTAGAATACTTAACAAAATACCATATTTCCCTTAGGATCACCGATAGATATTATTTGTGCAAAAAAGAGGATTTTATTATTAATTAAGTTACATAAATATAACAGTAACATAGGAGGTAATTTAAAATTATAAATTCATTAACAATATACTTAAATAGTTCTTTTAAATAACAGAGGAATGATAAGCTTTCCTTTGTTTTCTTTTTGGTAAATATTCTAAAAATGAATCATAGCTAGATCGATTTATTCCCTCCGAAACCCCCTGCATACTAAATTTCATGAAAATCGTTCGAGCCGTTTACGAGATTGGGATTATATTTTATATTTATATAAACATTATACATATATAATTTGATTTGATGGGTAAAAGGTAAAATATAATAGAAAAAGAATGTTCAGACGAATACCTCTAGTAATCTTCGAGGGGTCTACATCATCGGGTATGCCCAGTATTATATTCTCGTCGTTTGGATCGAGTGTCAATATTTTAGGTTTCGGTACCGCTGGCATATTCTCCGCGTCCCATATTACTTCGTCTTCCCAAGTACCATAGACTAACTCCTCGTTTTCAACCGGGAATATGCTGTACCAAGTGTTATCTTCACCGTCGCCAGTATTATCTGAGCCTTTGTTCGCCGACGTGGCCCTGAGATAGGTATATTCGAATATCAGAAATTATGCTAATAGAAATTACCGTAGGAGATACCCCCCTTAACCCTACACCTATCATATTTTTTAGTTAACTTCACAGCCAAAACATTAAAATAAAAACCATACATTGAGTGGAGGGACTTGAGGTCCTCCTTTACTATGATATCGTGAAGTTTAGACGATACAAAAAAGAAAATGGTATATTACAGTACGTAGCATACTTCCTTTAATCAAACGAAACCGAAAATATTTTCAAAGATACAATAAAAGTTTAATTTTGAAATAGACATACGTAGCTGGTTTCGGTTGCAGAGGAGCGGGTGGCTGTGGTCTCGGGTGAGAGAATTGTTGAGCGGTACGGCTTACTGACGTCGGCACCCACCCAGCTGCATTACTTTTACTATTTAGACGAGCGAGAACCTAGAAAAATACCTATTTGATTAGCAACTACAAATAAGTATATGTTTAAAAATGGTTAGAAAACCCAGACATACCCTTAAAACTTTTAATTAAATAAGTAAAACAAATTATAATAGAGAAAGAATTAGTGAAATATCGTAAATAAAATAAATAAATACTAAATATTTCGAACATCTAACACACAACGCCATCTAGTCCCAAACTAAGCAGAGCTTGTATTATGGGTACTAGATAACTGATATTACTATATAAATACTTTTTTTTTGTAAATACATACATATTATACATAGAAAACACCCAAACTCCAAAACAAATATTTGCAGATCATACAAACATTTGGTCCGACCCAGGATTTGAACCCGAGACCTCATGGACAGCAGTCGCGTACGCCACCCCTGCGTCACCGAGGCAGAAAATAAAAAAAAATCGTAAAACGAAAATACATTCGTTTTTACAATAAGAAATAACAATTCACATCATAGGTACATAACGTGAATAAAACATAGAGTAATAATGCAACATAAACTTTGTTAGTAAATAACCTTATGTTTAATTTCACTGCCATCCCAAATGACATCGTCCTCCCACTGCAATTGAGATACCATCAGAAACGCATCATCGGGGAATTCACTGTTAGGGTCCTCTTCCTTCTTTAGATCTAAATCCATTTCTCCTTCAGCTTCCTTGGCTTTAAACTGCTCCTCTCTTTCTGGAGACGGTGCCTACAAATACAGGTAAGGAATAATGTAGATTAACCTTTTAAAGCATAAACTATTGTGTAATTTTTTTATCAATATTAGAAACGACGAGATTGATGTAATTAAGTTAGTGTGGGTAGTAGGAATATGAGAAGTTACAAGTCGAAGTTCCCGATATAAGTTCTGGTAACTTGAATTATATCAAATAACATGAAAGTTATAGAATAGAAGTATCTTATCCAAGAGTCCCAGCTCATAAAGTGACCTACTTGTAAAGTGTTACATATTTATGAAATCTTATTTCTTACCTTAACTTTAAATCCATAGTCAAATCCGTCACCAGTTTCAGGCACATTTAACATATCATACCACATCTGCGCCGGCCCAAATCGCCAATGAGCTGGAGTCGGCTTTTGCGATTTGTCGCCAGATAGTGAATTGTTGGAATCGTTAGGTCCTTGCTGGCTTTCTTCCATTGGCCTTCAAAAAATTATAATGATAATATAATTAACTTAGCAACTCAATCGGTGTCCCTCTAGAGTTACATATGTGTGGGCATTAGGGTCACTATCAAGTGAGCCGTTTGCTCGTTTAATTGCCAAAACAAAATCTATATCATAATCATATTTGATACTCACTTCAAGAACTTATCTTCATCGTCACTAGCATATTGTGGTTCCTGGTTATCCAAAGGAGCCGGTGGCGTGTCACTGCTTGTACTGCCACTACGTTTGCGACGCCTTCGCTTTTTTACTCCCCTCCATATTTGAGGTAAGCTGGACAGCTTTCCGGGTCCAAAGAGACGTGAGAATAGGAGGACCTAAAATGAGAACCCAAAGAAATTCGAATAAGAAAAAGATCTCATTAATATCTCACTTTTCTGTTTAAGATCAATAGAATATTTAAAATATAAGGCATCATTTACATTTCTATAGTTTTCGAATACATTAGTTGTGTTTAAGATTTAATTTTTACAAATGATACATGTAAAGTAAATAGCTAAAAAAATCTGAAACACAAAGTACAATACTTATTTTCTTACCTTATCTGGCCTAAAATCTGGAAATAGTTCTCTGACATCCACATTAGCATATTTCGATGGTAACATTGCTGCCAGCGGTGTTTCCAATCTTTTAGGTTTCTCTGATTGACCTGGCTTTAACCTGTACAATACAATGAAAATGTGTTAACATTCATATTACAAAACTACAACGAACCCTTTGGGTTTTTTAAATCCCAAAGGATATTTATTTAGTAGTGCTAATAATACACGTCGGGTAGTGTTCCCGATTAGCATGCTGTAACCCACATAAAACCATTTATACACTCAAACGTACGTTACACGCATTGCAGTTACGCTATACAACAGGTGTGTTTTCAGCACTCTCATACAAGACACAAGGATGTAGGTTCTCAGTGTGCTTGTCAGAAACACGACGTCTATTTTATTAGCACTGCTGTACGGTGCTGATAAACGCACTGTCTACTATTCACAATACCCCAGGGAACTGAAAACACTCTGCATACATTAGTTAGCAGTCTAAGGTCTTGTACTTAAGAAACTGTGTAAACGTATACCCTTAAACGAGCAATTCTCGTATATATATATATATATATATATATATATATGTAAGTACATTCATATTATACATAGAAAACACCCAAACTCCGAAACAAATATTTGCAGATCATACAAACATTTGGTCCGACCCCGGATTAGAACCCGAGACTTCATGGACAGCAGTCGCGTACGCTACCACTGTGCTACCGAGGCAGTCAGTCAAACATAAATTTACCAGTAACTTTCAATCAGAAACTTTTACGGAAAGCGTTGAAATTGTCCCTAAGAAAACGAAAAGCTATAAAAGTGAGCCAATACCTTACAGAAATGTTTCTTCCATAAGGTAATCTGTCCAAGCCTTAATATAAAAAAAAGTTACATGACTTCAAGCAAATACCAGCTAAACAATTAAGTAAATACTGATAATTTTTCTTTACATTGCTTAAAATAATGTCGATTACAGAGAAAAAGTGAAAGTTTGAAAGATCTTAGCTTAGAATGGTAAGCCATTCTTGTACGCTTAGATCTTTCAAACTTTTCGAACTACGCATTGGATTCAAATGTGGTTTGCACCATTATTTGTATAATGTTTTAAGGAAGATTTCTAAATTATACATTTATTTTCTATTAATAAAACATATAACAATTCGATGTTTCGTAAAAATACAGAACTTTTAGTAGTTTTCATTGATAATACTGAATAACTTTACTAGTTNTATGTCACTGTCCAACGCATAGTATCACTAACGTGTGTTGTATATAATGTTCTCAAAAGTGTTAAACCTTATTAATGTTACATTACTACTATGTGGTAAATGTCGCTGATGGCACAATTATCCACATTTTTTAAGTAATTTGTACTTATACCCTAGTATTGTGTTGTTGTTTGTTTACCTCAATAAATAAAAAATACTTTAAGTTGAGACTAGCTGCACCCAGCGGTGTTAAAAACAAAAACAGAGAGGGTGCGGTTTTTTAAAAAGAAATAGATAAATATGAACTGCATTTACTGCAGAGTAAATACACGAAAAAAAAATTCTTACGGTATGGTAGATGGTGGTGGCATAAGTTCACCATCCCCCTCCATGTCTCCTTCATACCCATCATCATTAGTCCGCCCACTCTGGCCAAATATATTATCACTCTTCCAATTTTCATCTTTGGTCTGTTCTTCACTCTGTGGACAATCTGTATCATCTACCTCGGACTTAACATTGGATTTTTCTGCCCCCTCTGTGCATGTGGTTTCGTTTTGTGCATCTTGGTTAGTGCTATTTTCTATATCCTAATGTTAACACAAAACAATAAAGTTACATTAAGTTAAGTGAGAAAATACAGCATACCTAGAATTTATTGGCAGATTTTCTATATTTTTTGTTAATGTTGAATGTTTTTAAGCAATAAATTCTTTAGACACACCATTTAACGTTTTACTTGAAACTACAAGAAAACCATTATTAAAATAGTGAATACCACTTATACATACAATGTGAATAATCATGTTAGTAACCAAATATTAAACTAACTACATAACATTTATTCCAAGAACACTCGCGGTAGATGTAGGTATGTTATACCTAACTATACATCGTCAAATTCAGTTCAACTTAGCGGTTGCAGGGTTAGCCGGAACAAATAGAGAGACTAAGTTTTTAAAAATTGATAATCTTGGGATTAAATAAACTAAAAATGCTTATGTAATAAGTTTAGAAGACCTAATTGAATCCGAATTAACAATGTATATTTTTAAGTAAAGAAGATTTTTAATCCTTTTCTTTTTGTTAGCTACATCTATAAATAGTATTATTGATAACAGTTACGAACTAATACCTGTGCATAAATTAATAAATATAATAAGCAATCCGTGTGGTGTCTACTAACTATTAAATTAATACTACGATGTAAAAATACACAGGATATGAATAAATTCTCTTTTGGTACCGGTATTGCCTTGGAACAAAGTCAAAAATTACCAGCAATCCACACTAATGTAGATTTGAAAGTAACTATGTTTTTTACCCTTGCAATAAAATTTGGCATGGTGATGCTTTCATTCTAAAAGAGCATAGGCTGCTTACAGCAATAAACGACATACTTGTAGGTAGAGCCATAGGCAAAAGTTTACATTCAATATCATACTTCACTTGCAGTTGCACTCTGTGATTAGAAACAATCACCGCAGGGTAAGCAATGACGGCGTGATCAGTACTTTCAAGTTAAGCAGTCGGTCCCGGATGTTATCAGAGGATAACAGTCGTGAAGCTTGGTTGGAGGCCTTTTGGCCGTTTGGAGGCGTCTTAAAAACATCCAACGGCAAGATTACGTAGCCTCAACGTAGTAGAAAACCCTTTACTTGTACACTGTATTACAGTCACAAGAGAGTATATAGCATGTCAAATTTTAATGTACAAAATTCAGGCCAGTCATAATGCCAAAAGTTATTTTCATATCAATTGCATTATTATAGGGTATTGTAAATAGACATATACAATACCCTATAATAATGCAATTGATATGAAAATAACAGTCTTGTATTGTATAGCTCCTTCATTAAAACGACTTCTACAAAACATCTCGGAAAACGTTAGTATTACAGCTTTTTATTTCCATTACAAATTTTAATCAAATAAACATTGAAATACATTGATCAATTGGGTGGTCTAAATCAGTGACGTCACAAGTTTCTATCAAATACATCTATAAATAAATAAGGTTGGAGTGTCTGTTTCTAGTATCAAAATAACCTTTTTTTACTAAATGAATATGTATGTATACACATTACATATTACAATTTTTATTGTCTGTTTGTTCTGATTAATCTCTGGCACGGCTGGACCGATTTGACAGGACTTTCACTGGCTTGTCGTGGCTGCTAAGGAGTATATTAAGCTACATTTTTTAGGATAGCTTCGCCACGCGTCGTTACTCGCTGTTACAACAATAACCGCGGGGAACATAGCAGGGTTCAGCTAATTTTTCATACAAAGTTATTTGACAGATGATAAAAAGGGACTTTTCTACCCTATTGGACCAGTGTGACAAAGCTCGTGAAGAAGGAGAATTTACCGGACCCGACAACCCTTGACAGAATGTCTTGGCGCCGTAAAACAAGGAGAGCCGACCCCACCTAAAGTGAGAAAAGGCTAGGAAGAAGAAGAGTCTACCCTAGTGCAGTTCAATATTACAAATTCGAAAGTAACTGTCTGTCTGTCTGTTAGAATTTATGGCAAAACCACACTGGTTTCAATGAACTTCCTCATCAAGATTCTTTGATTCTTAAAGACTGATATAAAATGTTCTTACCCTAGTTACCACACAATTCAAAACAAAAATGCCCCATACCTTCTAAAATTACTTATGAAGATACACAAACCAGAATGAAACCAAAACATTCTAATCTGCAGTATTTTTACACATTACACTTTTTTAACAGAATATTTGCATATCTGAGACCATTATTTCTTGATTAGGACTTAACATTATGATTTGAGTGGAGGTACAGTAAAAATGAAAAATGTATATAAATCTATACCTTTACATCTTCAGCTACATCATCAATATCAAAGAAGTCAACCGCTGAAGGACTCTTCTCTGTATAGTCTGAAAGAAAGAATATAATAAATGCATTTCTATACTATTGGATAAGATTATGTTAGAACTACTAAAGACCTTACAAATAAGGATTTTATGATGGATAAAAGTTTATTAGTTTTATTTAGATTTAATTGTTTATTTCTTTATACAACTTTATTGTATATCACAACAGTATAAATTTTGCACAGGCAAATATATTGGAGATGTACATTTGGTATAAGAATAGGCAGTCTTAGCACTCAAGGTAATCTCTTCCAGACAATTTGATCTACTTACTTTAGCCTATTGCCATCCACTACTGAATAAAAGCCTCCCCCAAAGAGCCCCAAACTGGTCTTGGACATTAAATTTTTTCTGCTCAAATGTGATTTTCTGATTCGAATAGCATATCCATACTCATATATTATTACCTATACATGACTAATTGTAATGTTGATTTAATGGTAGTGCAGAAAATTACAGCATATATAGACATAGAAGGCTCCTTCGATAAACTTTACACAACAACATATACCACACCCTTTGAAAATTTAAGAGTGAACCAGTCATCACGAACATCACTGAGCTGGTGAGTAAAAGGGCAGTTCAGACAGCTTTAGCAAACGAGCAGACGTGTTGTCTGATGGTAAGCGATTACCGCCGCACATGGACATCTGGCCTTAGGGGGATGGGGAGGAGGATGAGGGATGGGGAAAGGTATTGGAATATGGCCTCCGGTATGCTCACTCACTTGGTGAAACACAGTGCAAGCGCTATTTCACATGGGTTTTATGTGAGGCTGTGGTATCACTACGGTCAAGCTGGCCCATTTATGCCGTAGAGTGGCTCTCCTATGGCAAAAGCTGTGAATACTACTATGAGAGCAAGGGTAGTTAGAGAATGCCCACAAGGTGGGGTTCTATCACTGCTTCAATGGAAGATAGCAGTAGTCAGCCTCATAAAGAGGATTAAGGGGGAGCCTAATTTAGAATGATCGAGGATACACTAATATTGGTTATGCAGATGACTTAAGAATTCTGATAAGGGAGAGTGCGGAAAATTGGAATCAAAAACTGTTGGTAAATCTGACAAAAACAGAACTTATCCTCTTCACCGAAAAAAGGAATTTACAAAAGTTACTACAGCTATCAAAATTATTCAACAACCATCTCCCCCTGTCAACTCCAGTAAAATATCTGTGTGTTATTCTTGACAACAAATTGAATTTGGCGAGTCACATCGAAGCAAAGACGAGATAGGGGTAAAAGATGAGGACTTAGCCCAAAGATCACACTTTGGTTATACACTGCAGTTATCAGACCCTCCATCACCTACGGGTCAGTTATATGGTGGCCCAGAACACAACTATCCACAACTTAAATGAAACTTCAGAGTCTACAACACTTGGCCACAATACTACTAGATGCATAAAAACTACTCCATCATTACGCATTAGAGTATCTCTTGAACTTGAGACCTCTAGATCTAGTCATCCAACAGGAAGCAATAGCAGCTGACCTAAATTTAAGATCAAATAGGCTGTGGAAGATAAACACAGAAGCAAATTTCTCAAAAGTTCTGCAGGGGACCCAAAAGATTTCCACTCCTAGAGGCACCCATGGACAGAACTTCATGTCAACATGTGTTCGCTCGAAGCTATTATATTCAACAATCCTCAGAAACAAAAAATAGCTCTGGTCTCAGCGAGGTTAGAATATATTCAGACGCCACGAAAACACAAAAAGGTACAGGAGCGGGTGTCTTCTCAAACAATTTAAATATCAAGATATCAACTACTCTAGACAAGCTAATCAGCCTTCCAAGCAGAGTGTGTTGGTATAATCAAAGCAGCACAAGCAATTGCAGCCAGAGATGTGAATGCATCCATGCTTCAAGCGCTGCAATACAACAAGATGACCTCTGCTCTCATCAAGGAGTATCTATGACAACCTCCAGTCCATTGTAACCACAAACAAAGTTACCCTGCAATTAATAAAAGTGCATAGTAACTCAATGGGTAACAACTCTGCAGATGAATTGACAAAAAGGGGATCGAAAACAGCAGTTTGTGGACTGGCACCACTACTACCCTTACCCCAAGCCCAAATAAAAACATGGCTACTCACCAATATCAAAGAGAAACACAAAACTCTATGGAAAAACAATGAAGCATGCAGTAGTTCCAGTACAATTGAAAAGGCTAGCCAGCAATCTGATTAGACTAAAATGGGACAATCTCAAGAAGGTCATAGACATCCTGATAGAGCATTGTCCTCTAAACAAGCACCTATTCACTATAGACGCAACAGAGGGCTGCCTCTGTGCAGGGAATGCATGGAGGCAGAAGAAACACTGCAGCACATTCTCACAGAATGAAAAAGTGTGGCAGATCAACGAGCAGCCATCTTCCAATCAACATCACTCCCGGGAGCATGTAGTGACCTGAGAAAGCTGCTGAGCATAAGGGATCTAGGAAGATTGAAATAGGAAGATGATAAACTCACAACGGTCCAATCAAGAGACTAAGTGTGGCTCGTTAAAACAAACAAACAACAAAGAAACAAACGACTGTAATTAACAAATTCCTAATAAAAGTGAGAAATATAACAGTACACAAACCTTTTCCTTCATCCTCTTTGGTGATCTCTTCTTCCTCTAAAACTTCGGATAACATAGAACCCAGCCCTAATCGCGTTAGAGAAGACAACATGCGTTTAGATTCACCATCCAAAAGACTATCATCTTCAAGTTGTCCTCTTTCATCAATGTTGCCGAATAGAAACCCAGTCAAATCCATGCCGGAGCGACCAGAGTCACCCCCTTCATCGCTGTCACACATTTTAATTATGAAATAGCACCTGTTTCAAAGATTATTATTTAACAAAGTCACGGCGAAAACACAACGCTTTAGTAAATACACTGTACATTGTACAATTTTACATTCCTACAACAGTACTATAATGCTTTTAGTTTGACAGTGAGAAGTGACAAACTTGAAATGACATTAAAAGATGAAGTGATTGGGGCTACCAGCAATCAAATTTATTGTTTTTATTTAAAAAAATACCAATAGGAACAAACAATCAACTTAGTCAAATAATAACTAAAGTTTTATAATACTTCATTATTTACCTAAAATATTTCTGGGGATTAGGTTTAGGATTTTGAGGATGTAACTTTTCACATGGTTTGAGAATGGTTACTTTATTCACAAACCATGTGAAAAGTTATTTCCTGAAATCGGTTTCAGTCATGTATGTCAAATGTATTTAAAAGTTGCTTAAAAAATCTATTTTACATGAACTTTTTAAATATCTTTATTTAGTTTGATTAACTTCTTATTTCTTTTTATTTGAAAATATACTATTGGACATGTATGGAGTAGACAGTAGTGATTTAGTTGTTATTGTAAGTTAGCAAAGAAAAATCAATGATGAGAAGACAATTTTGATTGTACTTTATGTTTACTTTTTTGTGGAACAAGAATCTTACCTTACCGCAACACAGTCTCGACTAGCACTTGGACTTTTTTAACAATTTATATTAAGTCGGAATTCAAAATGTAGCTCATTGAGTTGTAAAATTATAAATATAGTAGTAATCTTGTTGTGGTTTTGTCGTCATCGCTCATAGGTAAGTTTCAGTATTACGCCAGACTGTTGGTTAGTTCCGTATTTCCATCTACCCTCGTACCATAATTTTTTACCTAATCATAAAAATGTTTTTTCATGTAATGTTTTCATTTGTACTTTGTAACTTTTTTGTTTAACATTGTTTTAAATTGAAACCCTATAGTTTTAATCCTGAGTATTCTGCGTATTTCCCATGAAGGTAACCTATAAAGCATACCAGTTTACTGCATTGGCTTACTTCTTAATGTGATGTGTTGGGTAATGCTATACTTTAAAGATTTCTGATAATTATTATATTAGAAACCTGGGGGATGGCAATAGACCTGATGAAGTTCAATTCAACTACTAGTTCTTAAATTTTCTTCTTCTTCTTGATTTTTAGTTTAACCTGTTATGTGTGTAAGTTTACCATAATAGGAAATCAGAAATTGGTTCTCATATTTACAAATTACTTTAGATTTATATACGAATTTTCGCGGGCTACGTATATTCGAATTAAAAATTTTTTTGTGGTGTTATGTTGGTACATATGTCTCTCACTTATGTTGACAAGTTCGGCCATTTTGAATGTTCAGTTAATTGTTGACATCTGCTTTGCTTGCGCGTGTTTTGGTTCGTCTTCGATTTTTACATATTCAAAAAAATGGAACAAAGGATTTGAATCCAATTTTGTGTGAAAAACGAAATTAAATGCGCGGATGCATTCCGATTGTTGACTGTGGCATACGGAGAAGCTACTTTGGACAAAAGCAACGTTTATCGGTGGTACAAAATGTTTTCAGAAGGCCGAAAAGATGTGAACGACGAAGAGCGTGCCGAACGCCCGAGCACTTCAATAACAGACAAAAAAATTGATGAAGTGAAGAAAATGGCATTGGCCAATCATCGAATCACCGTCAGAGAAATTTACGAGGCCCTGGGCATTTTTTGTTATTTTATTTTTAATCAATAATTTGGGCATGAGATGGGTCGCCGCAAAATTCGTACCAAAATTTCTCAATTTCAATCAAAAACAGCATCGCATGAACGTTGCTAATGAGATGATGGAATCTGTCCGCGACTTTTTCTCGTTCCTGTGACTTTTTCTTGTTCCCGAAACTGAAAAGGCCCATAAAAGGACGACGCTACGCCACGATTAACGAGATAAAGACGACATCGAAGGAGGAGCTGAACAAGATACAAAATAATTATTTTTTTGAAGTGCTTCGATGATTGGAAAAACGTTGGCACAAATGTATAATATCCCAGGGGGATTACTTTGAAGGAGACAAAATAGATATTCACGGATAAATAAATAATTTTTGAAAACACATAAAATTCGCGATACTTTTTGAACACACTACGTATTTTTCGGTACAGTATTTGTTTCTTGTTATATACTTGTAAGCTTTTTTTTAGAAATAAATCTTTATTATTATTATTCCTTCACGGAATTACAATAATCCTCTTAATTTGATTTTTCATAAACGATAGTATCAGCCTAGCTTTTGCTTTTAGGTAGTAATAACTTATCCGGCCCAAAAAAAACAAAATCTACTAATTTGTCAATTTGACAATCAAAAGGCGTGCTGATTTAGGCGCGTAATTTGAGTCTTGGCAACAAAACTAGAGAGTGAATTGGTTTTTGTCACTAAATAAAATAAAATATTTTATTTTTCTGGCGTAAAAGAGTCGTTAAGTAATTTCGGATGTGAAGAAGAACTGTAATAGCAGATATCAATAATAATTTTGCGGTCAACAACACCTGAATCGAAGTACGGAACTCTGCACTGAGAAAAAACATCAACGACAAAATTTTGAAGTGTGAAGGCTGGCTTAAGAGTGTGTTTGTGCAAAGCTCTCAAGCGCAAACTATGGATGAGGATATACCTCCTGAACCCCCCGATAAAACGGCCCCACGTACTCCCCCCTTTACCCCGCTGCCATACCCTTCTGATCAACATGATACTTCTTCGAAGCCACCTACGCAGTTTTTTAATGTTGTTTCTAATATTTCGCAATCCGAAGATGTCACCTCCCGCGTCTCTGTGTCACGTAAACGGCCAGTAAATGATAAATCAATCATAAATTTACCTTCAAAACAACTTAAAAGCCAAATAAGCCGCGAGAACTACAATGCTAACGATAATGGTCCCTTTATCGTTCACGTGTCGCGTATTGAGTCGCAACCGAATGCAGGTACAACGCTTCATCCGGTGTCTTTTGGTCTCTTCCTATTTAATAATAAAATCACCAGTATCGTCAAAGACGGAGTTAAGAGAGTCGGTAGAAATCGTGTCTCCGTTGAATTTGCAACAGCTCACGATGCAAATGTTTTTTTAATCAATTCTATTCTTCCAAGTCACAAATTCGTAGCATCAATTCCATCTTTCCATATAACAAGAATGGGTGTAGTTTCAGGCATTCCGAGTGATATGTCAGAGGAGGACATATGCAAGCATATTAACGTGCCACCTGNCATATGTCATTGGCAGAATTGTCGACATCGGCACAGATTGCCATATCCAAAAAAAAAAAAAAAACAAAACTAGATTTTACGGAATTTGAGTCTTTGGATGGTAGAGTGTGACCACAATTCTGCCAATGTCATGTATTTGAAAGACAAACAGTTAAAGGAACAATATTCCTTATAAAGCCAAACCTGCGCCTTATAAAATAGAAGGTACAGAGAGAAATGCCGTCTCAATCTGTTTAGTACGCCAAGCTTCTTCGAGACCAAGTTGACCTTACCCTTCAAATGACCACGGTACTGGAGCTCACTCGATATGTCGACACCAAGTATTCCAGTATTGGATGAGGCAGATGAGGGAGTGTCTTCAAAACGAAGACATGCGAGCAACGGCAGTTTGTCATGGCTAGTAGCTTTGCTTTTTTACAGAAATGTCTGGACAAGCTGAATAAATTGTGCCCCAAAGGTTTAGTAATCAGTACATCTAAGACTCAAATTTTAAAGTATCGTTCGTATCGACAATCCTCCGGCTAAAATGCCTCCGAGCCATACTCTCTACGTTACATCGGTACGGTACATCTACGTTAGCAAGATCAGGTTCCTGGGTCATCGGGCACGGAGATTTTTCGCTAAACGGGCTTAGCGAACATGGAGAGCCTCCTAACGAAAGCTCAGCTACGCTGGTGGGGGCACCTTGTGTGTACTTGTATGAAGTCTTGTCTTTTAGCCTGTCTGTGTGTCTAGGCCATTTTCTCAGGAACGAGTGGAAGTAACAAGCTGAAATTCACATCAAATAATCAGGTCTACTGTCCCTTGGAGCTGTGAAAAAAATAATTTTTTTAGCCAAATTTCGACTCGCAAGGGAATCAATACCTACAGTGCACTTTTCGTGAACTCATAATCTTGAAATTTAGTACGAAAAATTACGAAAACCATATATTTTTAGTTACATCATATAACATACCTACAGGATTGTACGGAACCCTTGGTGCGCGAGTCCGACTCCGACACTTGGATTGTATTTTTTTAATCGGAGATCAACCCAGGTAAGTGCCATCCTGGATCACAATATCTACGTTACAAAGATACACTGAACTGTAATCACCGTGTCTCCTAAGTTGAGAAAGGAACTAGCCGCTTACAGAACGGAACGAAGGAAGGTCGTATTATGAGCAAAGCCGTCTTAAAAGCATTGACGCCAAACGTCAATTTAAAAAAACTTGTCCTAAGCCCTCCTACAACTACACTTACAACACGCGAGGTGACCCTCTCTGTGCCACCTGGAAACATATATTAAAAAACGGATTTGGTTTTGCGGGCCACATATAGGCACACTCACCATAGTAACCAAGAACCAACACAATTATGTAGTTATCTGATGAAATAGGGTTTTTCGAGTATAAAAATCGTATTTATTTTCATATTTAGAGCGAGATTAATAATTAATTATCAAAAATAAAAATACAAATCATAGCAATCACCCATGTGAAGTTGAACACCAATCAGATTCAATCGACGATAACTTTTCTATTTTCATGGGCTATAATTGACATGGGTCGACAAATAGTGACCATGGGCCTAACCAGGTTCTGGGCCAAGGAGGGGGGCAATCTGGTTTTTTGGGGTTTCTAGGGAAACTAGGGTCAGCGGTCAAGGGCAAGCGCTGGGAGGGGACCGGATGGCGTAAGAAAGCGGTTTCCGGATCTGTCCCGTCTCAGACGCAGAGTGGCACACCGAGTGGTTTTAGTCGGTTCGATTCCGACACACCCTCCCGCCGCTAACCCCGGTGGGGTGAAGGCCCGAGGGGTTTTCCACACGTAAAAAAAAAAAGAAAAAAAAGTGGTTTCAGTGGTCGACACACCGCTTCCTACTGCGCCAAGTGTTGTGGGTTCAAATCCTATATGGAACAACACCTTGTGTAATCCATAAATTGTTGTTCTTAGTCTGAGTGTACTTTGCTGGGTGTAGTTTGTGTCCGTTTCATGTATGTTTGTAAAGATCCCCACGGGGATTTTTACAAAACTGTGTCACGACACAGGAATATATATTCCTAATGCAGGAGTTGTTAAAAAAATAGAAATAGAAAATAGAAAGATTTGCCCACAGCGTTGACTTTCTATGTACCCACACTAAGCGTACAGATATCTGCGTTTGTTCTATCTGTGACCATATGTCATCTATACCACGTTTTTTTTATGTCTGGGTGTGTTAACCAGTGGAATGAAGCACTGCTAGTACAATTTTGGAGATGTTTTCACGTTCGGGTAAAATGATACTGCTACTTGTATTAACTCTGTTATTATTAATATGTAGAAAAACCCTTTCATTCATTTGTTGGATTGTCGTATGCTGTTGTTATAAAGCCGGTCAAACTGTTATAACTATCAAATCATTCAAAGTACAGACAGAAAAGCATTACACACACATATATCAGTAGAAAATAAAAATATTTATAAAACCTACGTACCTATATAAAACAGATGCAAATATAATTTTGTGGATCACTTTTTCAGTGACCCACAAATTATTTTTTGTGTGTATATGTTCTTTACACAGAGCCACAACACTCAGCGGAGTAAGAAGCGACGAGGTGGCCGCTTAAAACGCTACGTCGCCTGTGTATAATCAATTCCATTATTCTACCTGAAATAGTTAGTTGCCACAAATCTTTATCTATGTACAAAGCCACAATGTAATCTTAAATAGGAGTATTTCGAGCAGAGGATTAAGAAACCTCCTTTCAATTTAGACTTAATTTTCTCATCTAATCCTTAAACGTTGGTTTACTCCCATTGCGTAGGTAAATGAAACTGAAATAAATTATAGTAAGGTGCTAACTGTGGGCGTCTCAAACAGTTTCTGTCTCCCCATTTCGGGGATTTCAATTTGGCTGTACGTTTATATAAGTTTATTGTAGTAAGTACACTATTACTATTTTCGACCCATCCGCAGATATTTGGATCTAGTTTAAAGGAGATAAGAGTTTCATATATGAATTTAATCACCAAAGATATAATATATATATAATATGTATACAAGTTCTTAGTAGATCCGTACTATACGCATTTTTTAAACAATGTATGTAAGTTAAAAAAACCGTTATGAATGTCTCTCAATACCTTACGGCACGGTGGCCGTTCCATATCTATGTCATATTATCTCTATAACCATTCAAATTAGATGCAGTAAAAGGAATAAATATTTTGTTTTGAACACTTATTGATGAAGTTGACAATAAACATAACCTAACGTTATCTGCCTCCCATCGGTAAGGCCACGTTCGTAAGAAAAGTTCGACGTCCGACTTCGCTGCAAGTCCGGCTAGCACGAAAAAGTATTTTCATTTTTCGTGTTAATGTATAGCCTATCTCATTCATAAATAACGTAGCCTTCTATTCATTATAAATAAAAAAAATCAAAATCGGGTTAGTAAATCTTGAGATTTCCCCTACAGCGTCACAAACTCACAAACTTTACCTCTTCATATATTAGTACAAATAAAACAAGTAGTTATAATGAAAGATACATAATAATCCTAATTTATTATTGTCAGTTAAGTGCCGTAATATTAGAACAAAGGTTGTCTGTAAGACTGTAAGATATCGCCGTGAACGGTAAGACCGCCAATTGTCACATTTAAATATTGTAATTCTTTTTTTTAACTAATATTGTATGAGTGTACAACAAAGATAAATAGATAAAAAAGATACAGACTTCTTTTTGAGTGAGTCATATAAATCACTTATGTATATATATGTAAGTATCGCATAATGTTCTAACCTCAAGACTTAAATAATAATTACCAAACCGCTTCCAGTAAGATGTTAAGCTATAAATATACATCAATTCAACTCTTTCAATCAACAACCCATAAAGTCCCACTGCTGGGCTCGGGTAGGGGACCCGACCTCGAGTGGGACTCAGGAAAGGGTTCAGGCCACCCTTCGGGTCGGGGACTGGCAAGACAACGTTGTGGTTATGCAATCTAGCCGTTGGATGTTTTTAAGCTGCCCAATGGCCTCCAACTAAGCTTCACGACTGTTATCCTTTGATAACAACTGGGACGTAACCTCCGAATCACGGAGACCATGAGCGTCTCCGTGATTCGCTCGTAACATGCCACCAACGGTCACCCATCTAGATACTGACCGCGCCGTCGTTACTTACCCTCGTTGATTGGTTCTAATTAGCGACTGCAACTGGGCTATGAACTCTATCTATTTAAATAAATTTAAATTTTGTGACATGGTCTTTATATGACAGGCCACAAATAATATAAATGACATTCCAGCATGCCACATTGTAAAAAGAAGGTAGTACTTAAATACCTTTTGATTATACGCAACATAAGAATAAAAATAATAATTCGCTTTATTGTACCCCAGATAATTAAGTTAATAACTTACTAGGTACTAACAACATATGTTTGTTTGGAGCTTACTTGTCTAGATTTAAAGCCATAAAATAAGAATTTTAAGCAGTATACTGCAAAAATATTCTTATTGGAGACTTTAGAGAGATCCTTATTGTAATTTGCTTCAGATTTCTCAATATTTCCCGAAAAAAAAAGATCACGAATCTATAGGAATGTTAATTGTACTACAGATTCAATGTTTTTTTTTTATTGTTATTAGCGGACGCAGACCCAGCGATCACACCATCATCAGCATCGGTCTGGTATCTGTGAAAGATTTGGAAATTACTGCGATGTACCTACAACTAAATGACACCTTAGAAATTTCATGAAACCCGGTACTCTTTTTTAAATATCAAGCAACAAGTACCTC
Organism: Hyphantria cunea; assembly: GCA_003709505.1. Lineage (NCBI taxonomy): Eukaryota > Metazoa > Arthropoda > Insecta > Lepidoptera > Erebidae > Hyphantria > Hyphantria cunea. Next base: position 1,876,785 of record PKRV01000472.1, read on the forward strand.
CTTGGAATCAAATAGTTTTCTTTACAAAATAAATGGTCTATTTACCAGACAAAAGGCGACAAAATGAGCTCGCAGCGACGAGGCGCTTTTCTTTAAAGTTGGTACAAATAACGTATAAACACAGCGTGTAGGTATTAATAGTAACAATATATAAGTTATTTCAGATAGTAACGACTACCTATCTACATGAAATCTTTTTTTTTTCGCACTTATATACCCTGCACCAGCTTAGAATGAAACCTGTCCATCCAAAGGTTGCCTGGACGAAATTGCTATGAACAAGGCCGCTCTTTGTGCATCACATTTTATTTTTCTTTTTTTATTAATTTTTAGAATTGTATATTGCTTGTAAGCCTTGGTGTGCAAATAAAGTATTATCTATCTACCTATCTATGTATGTATTTACTAGCAGACTAGCTGACTTATACAACCTCACTTGTGTCTCCAGTTGCACGTAGTGTGATGTTATAACAGCGTGAACAAGTTTGTTTAGTATTAAAAAGGTAATAGAGAGCCAACCTTAAAAGATAGACATTTGCTGTAGCTTACTTTTTAGGGCTATTTAAGAGAAACAGCTCTCATTATTTTTGTGTGACTTTAACCTTTTATGCAGCGCACGCAATGAAGCTCTCAAAAGGTATAATTTTAGCCCGTTTTTTGTATTTTTTTCTTTTAGTGGTAGAGGGTTGATATATAGCCTACCGACAGCCTCTCTCGATAACTGGGCCATCTAACACTGAAATAGTTTACCAAATCAGATCAGTACTGCCTGAGCTTAACGCGTTCAACCAAACAAACTCTTCAGCTTTATAATAATAGGTAAAGAATATATAAAACAATTGAATTATTTGCAAAAATATTAAGAACTTGCAACAATGCGTGTATTCTGAATTTCAACGAGTTTAATCAGTTCATGTATCACAAAATCCACTAAATGTAGTTTTATTTTCATATCAATGTAAATCTGAGGATAGCTGAGCTATTATATTTTTTATCTCAAAAACTAGTTAAATCACATTAATAATTAAAACTATTCTCAACATTAAAATGCTGAAGGGTATCTTTATTTGTTTGGATGAACGTCCTAATCCGAGGAAATACAGGTCCGAATTGAAAACCAATGTTGTTGTTTAATAGCTCGCTAAATGAAGAAGGTAATGCATATATCACCACGCTACAAGTAATAGGAGCAGAGTATCAATAAAAATTTGTTACTTATGGGCTTTTATACTTAATTATGCCATCGATAAAACCAGTTTTTCGGTTTAATAGCTCTTCAATGATTAAGCATTAAAGAAATAGAATTAGTAAAATTCCTTACGAAATGTGTACTTATGAAGCTCAAAACCGAATGCTAATTTGTTCTGTGCGAAAAGTCTTCCGATTATATTAAAGCCAGGAACAAAATTGTGCCTAATCGTATTTGAAGTGTTATTTGATTAAGGAAGGATTCTAGTCTTAAACAAATTATCTAGAAGGTCCTTTCAAATGAAATCTCAGGTTGATTAACTTAGAAATTTTATAGCTGAGTGTAGATTAAACTACAAAATTGAATGAGAAAAAGACTGATGAATTTCTTTGCTTAGATTAATATATTAACTTTGCTTAGATTTATATATAACAATAACCACGGGAAAGGTGACCTAAGTTACTCTTTATAATATTACATATCTGCCTGTGAAAGTCTGTCAAAATCGGTTCAGCCCTTCCTGTGATTAACCGGAATAAACAGATGACAGACAGGTAAATGTTTTCAAAATTTATTTTTGTCACAATCTAGGTTATTGTCGTGTCACAGGCAATATCGCGGGGTTCAGCTAGTACCTACTATGAATTAAGTTTATTATATAAACATTTTGCAAACAAATAGCAAAATAAAATTCAGCATTTTGTCTAATAAAAATCTCACTATCTATTTTTTCAAGAAGGAAATACCCCTTTTACGTAATTTTAATGAAACATTTCATAAAATTTAATGAAGTTATAAAAACTTCAACGATCGTTACGGTTTTACTTTGATATACAAATGATATAACAAGGAAAATATTTAGTTTTAAGGGAATAACAAAAAAGATTTAGATTCTTTAGATTTAGATCGTAATTATCTCGAAAATCATTTAAGACGGTCTTTGATTTTATAATTTTAAGGAACTGGGGCCACAGATTATTGAAGAGTTGTTATAAAACAGATAAATCACTCGCTACTGGACTCAATAGCTATTGATTCTCAAGCTTATATGTAATCTCAATTGTTATAACCTTAAAACGAGGCGCGGTAGCTTTGTGGTATATGAGTGTGAGGTCATCATTTTAGAAAGATGGGTTATTTGTAACCCATCAGTTTATTCCCGCGGCTCCGCCACGTGTATGTCGATTTTTGAAATAAAAAGAAACCTATGTTCTTCCTCAAGAACTAAAGTATCTTCATGGCAAATTTCATTGAAATCTGTGGAACAGTTTAGCCGTAAGCTTAAGAGGGAGACAGACTGATAGATAGACAAAATTAATAGAAACTATCAATTTCTAATTTAAAAAATTGTGTCGCAAAAAGTTCTGAATTACAATAAATGAGAGAAGCCAAGCCCATTTAAAAATGAGAAACAGCTATTTTATTGTACCTTAAAGAATTAACAAGTAGCTACATTTAAAGAATGTATCAGTAAGTTATGGAATAACCCTTTTTATATTTCCGCGCCGCACGGCGTACATAACCTAAAATATCTGCGCAATATGAAATATAATCGCCATAGGCATTAATAAAAACTTTTCAAAAAAAATTATTGACTTCTAAATATTTTACTACTAAATTTTATTATTATTTTGGCTGGTCTTTGCCACACATAACATATGTGTCGTAATCTAAAAACATTCAGACGTCGTTCACATAGTTCTTAAACATATCTAAAATATTTAAGCTGTTTCTAGACCTTTCTGAATCACAAATATCTAGTGGATTTTAGGCAAGTAACGAGTTTTAATGTTATGCAGTACAGTTTAATAGTAGTAACGAGTTTTAATAATAGGCACATTGTGTTTTAAAACTTTCATTCGAAAAAAAATATTAAAACGATGTAAGAAAAAGTTCAAGAAAATATCCAATCATTTATACGCTTCATGTTAAGATAAAAACCTAAACTTACTGTTATATTTTTTATGTTATTAAGGTTGATATTATTAGTCTATCTATATATTATATATTAGTAGTAGACATTCGGATTTGCTCATTTCCATTAGAAGTATTTCTTCTAGTTAATATTACCCAGATAAACAGAGTGAAATAAACCATTTAAAATTTTAAGAGTAAGAAAAGTGGCAAGCCAATACGGTGACATTTGAATCCCGTTAAAACATTCCCATATACTAATATAACCGTATTCTGACCATAAACAATACTCTTGGCAAGAAGAAGAAATGTATGAGCCATATAAGTCGTAATTAGGAGGAAAAAAGAACTGTAATGATAACTTATATAACAATTCTGTATAAGGAAGACTTACTATTTCATGTCTGAATTAGCTACATGAGTTCACAAAGAGAGATTAAATCAGACGTTCTATTAGGGTTACAGTATTAGTCGAGGACTGACAGCTCTGAGCTAGTTCACTTTAGACACAGTGTAAAGCCTGCTTGCGGGTTTCAGGACAATTTATGTGTGCGGCGGACAATCGTTCGATATACGTACAGGCAGTCCAGTTGCGTAATCCCCGTTTCTAATAACCGCAACAACGGGCACGTAGGGATGTACAACACTATATATTTACAATACATCTATATAATCTTGATATACCATTACTTGTAGTCTCCAGTGATATATGACAGTATGATCACAGTATCTCTAGATTAAGCTGGTCTTTAAAGGACTCCAAAAAAACAAGAGTTTGTAATTATTAACAATAATTATAGTAGTAATAAAATATTAGTAAAAAAATATTAATAAGTCACATAAGCATGTTTATAAACATATTTTTGAAAACGTTGTTTAGGATGATTTCGACCACTGCAGCCAGAATAGACCAACTATGCATGAGATATTATAGTACACAAGTGTGTGCTCAAACACAGGTACACTTTTGGTTCCCTCACGCCCACAATTCGATGGGACGCTTATGCAACACGATCGGGGGGAGATCAGGCGCAGGACCAAAGGCTTTCCGTGCTCCCCAAGGTACAAGGGCTAAGACCCCGACTTACAAACTCCGAGCTGGTATTAAGCATTTCTATAATCAGCAAAACTCAACAATACCTTTTGGCTCGACCCGGAATTCCACCCCGAGACTTCATGGTCAACAGACGCATAGGGCAACCGCTAGAGAGAGCAGCGAGATCGTCCATGAGGATGTTTAGGACACGTTTATGACAGACAGTTTTTCGATAAAGTGACGTGACTTCCGTGGATAAATGTCACAAAAAAAGTAATATCCTGAACCAATATCACAGAATATTAAAAGGATTGATTTTTTTTTCTCGTTCTTATTTCGAGGTAAATACCTCTAGAATTTACTTCAGTAATAATTTGTCTAAAAAAAGTTTCATTATTACATTTGACAAGTTTATGCCCGCGGCTCCACCCGCGTACATGTCCGTTATCGTGGCAAATAGTAGCCTATATGTTATTCTAATGTATCAGCGCTATTACTGTAAAGTTTCATCCAAATCCGTTGAGTAGTTTTTACGTGAAAGAGTAACAAACATCCATCCATACAAACTTTCACGTTTATAATATTAGTAGGATATTGCATTTCAAAATGTGATTTTATGCTCTATTCATAATAGGTATATTAAGGATTATAAATAAGATATCTAGATCAGAACGCGGCATGTTACGGTTGAAACTGTCCAATCGAGTTAGGAACATTACATTGTATTTCAAAGCACTAGTTGTGAATGCTGCCAAAAACACTTGCCAAACTGCAGTGGAAATAGTTTGAGTATTTTAAAATACGCTAGCAAACATCCTATCATTAAAAAATTACGACACGAGATTTAGTCTAAAAATTCTTTCTATAATATTTAGGTTTATTTTCGCACAACTTAAGAATAAGGAAAACTGCTTTCCACCATAACGTTAGCAAAGACGAGTCCTAATAATTTGAAAATTTCTTTCTAAAAATAAGTTGATTATAATGAAATTGTTCCGATCTAAATTCAACTATTTTTCTGAAATGGTGATGCTTTGATGATGCACATGAGTCTTAATAGTATAACATAATAGTCTACTAAAAATATATATTTAAGTATACTTTTATATTGCTATGTATATTATCTACTGACGATAGCTAAAGTTTTGAAAATTTGAAACGTTCTTTTTAAAAGTAAAAGTTGATTATAACGAAATCATTCCATTCTAAATTCATATATTTTTCTGAAATGTCGATATGTTTGTTCTGAAGAAGAGATGCTATTTGTGTTTAAGTAGATCTTTGATACAAAATTATTGGTAGCTGATGCTTTGATGACGTCCTCACATTAGTCATAATAATATAACATAATAGTCTATTTAAAATATATGTTTTCGTATACTTTTATATTAATATGTATATTATCTACTGACGAGAACTGACGTTCTGATAATTTCAAAATTTCTTTCTAAAAACAAAAGTTGATTATAATGAAATCATTCCATTCTAAATTCATATATTTTTCTGTAATGTCGATTTGTTTGTTCTGAAGAAGAGATACTACTTGTGTTTAATCTAGATCTTAGATGCGAAGCTATTGGTGGCTATAGCGAGAGATGATTAGATTATGACCTCACATTAGTCATAATAATGTAACATAATAGTCTACTTAAAATATATATTTAAGTATACTTTTATATTTCTAAGTTTTAAGGTGATAAATCCCTACGATTTAAACCAGATACGTATAAAGGAGAATTCAGAGAAATATGCAAATTACCTAACACGGAACACTAAAGGGAACGCAAAGGACTGAAGTTTTTTTTTAACCCAACTGCCTCTGTGGTGCAGTGCTAGCGAATGCGACTGCTGTGCAAGAGGTCTCGGGTTCGATTCCTGAGTCGGACCAAATGTTTGTATGATCTGCAAATATTTGTTTCGGAGTTTGGGTGTTTTCTATGTATAATATGTATGTATTTACAAAAAAAAGTATATAAGTATTAATATCAGTTATCTAGTACCCATAGTACAAGCTCTGCTTAGTTTGGGACTAGATGGCGTTGTGTCTTACATATGTCTTACATATATTCCGCCATGCGATTAATGTGGATATTATGTATTGTTGAACATTCGTGTCATGTAATTGGGTCTTGTTATTTAGCAATATTTATAAAGTTAGAAGTGCTAGACTCAAACGAAATCCTTTTCATAAGATTGTTATAAGGGTTGGCGAATATAATTTAGAAGAAATTATGAGAAGGATTAGAGAGTAAAAATAGAAAAAAAAAGGATTTAAATGAAGGCTTATTTTTTATAATTAGAGGTATGTGAAACTCACTTTTTTTAAAAACAATTTTCAAATTCAATCAAGTCCTGAAAATAATGATCAAAACGAAATTTATTGTTTAATATATTTCTTTATGTGTATTATTTTCAATCAGTAAAATAACTTTAAGGAAATTTAAAAGGAAAGAAAGTAAATAAGAACGTAGGCAATCTTCCGCTCCAAAAATCAGATTAACCCAATTCTCATCTTCCAAGTTTCAAGCACAAATTAAGAATACTGTAATATTATTTATTTTAGACCCGGGTTGTTTCTAGTTTTTTGTAGTATTTTCTTTTATAACAAACCAGACCGATGCAAAAAATATGTAATATTAAAGCAGTTTTTTTTCATATAATAGTCGTATCTTATAATATCGTTTAACTTGAAAGGACGATAAAATTTAGGGATATTTAGGTAACTTTATACAACTGCACTTTTATTTCCAAAGTCAAAGGATCATTAAAAGAAGCTGGTCAGGCAGACACATATTCAAATAATTACAAAATAATCATTTTAAGATCTACTGAAGGGATTAATGTATTGATTATTGTAAACAGGAAATGGTTGTTTAATTTTTTATTACTATTACTATAACATTTTACAAAGGCTTTCGTTGTCGAAAATACAAACTCATTTAGAGTTTGAATTTTTCATGAGACGTTTAAAGCAAACAATGTTCAAACATAATTGTTTCGTAACTGGAAACCCTTTACTTATTTCCATTATATAAATATTATTGTTTTCTGAACAATAATTTCGACTGCCTCTGTAGCGCAGTGGTAGCATATACGAGTGCCGGGCTTGAGGTGTCGGATTCGATTCCGGGGTCGGACCAAATGTTTGTATGATCTGCAATATTTGTTTGGGAGTTTGGGTGTTTTATATGTATAATATGTGTGTCTTTACCTTTCAATCAATCAATCAACAACCTATAAAGTCCCACTGCTGGGCTCGGATCTCCTCTCAGGAGAGGGTTAAGGCCATACGTGTATTTTCCTAGCCTGGCCATAAATACTGTTACAATAAAAAATAAAAACAATATTACTTTTGAATTTGGAATCTATCATTTTTATACGATTGTTGATTGTGTTTTCTTACTTCCGTGCCAACATATTGAAAAATATTTTATGATATAAAAATGGAGTGGGGTGATCAAGAGAACCGAACCGCTGAGATTGCATTACATAAAGCAAAACACTATAGAAACAGTAGCAGATGCTTTTACCTTTATTTATTTATTTATTGAGATAATACAAAGTACACACTAACTTATATGTAAGATGCCACATAAACTTATCACCAATGAGTGTTATCACCAATTCATATTTAAATCTACACACACACAATTATTGCTAATTTTATACATAGCTAAGGATATAAGGATAAGGATATTTTTACCGTGGGAGAGCCACGCTTCGGCATGAATGGGCCGGCTCGACCGGAGTGATACCACGGCCTCACAGAAAACCGGTGTGAAACAGCGCTTACGCTGTGTTTCATCGAGTGAGTGAGGATACCGGAGGCCCATACCCCGATCCAACGCCCCCTATCTCCCTCACCATCCCCCTTCCCCCCAGGCCGCCATAGTGTGGGTCACCATGCTGCATTGATCTTTTTCGCATTGAGGATGGTGACCACCACTCTTGGATTCCGCTCATGCTTTCCATCAGGCAGGGCAGAGTCATTTTGGCAGCTTAAATATAAAAAAAAAAAAAAAAAAAACCAGCATTATCAAATACTTCATCATATCAGATGTTTTGTTTCTATTGAAAGAAAATAAAATAATTTGGACAATATTATAGAACTCAACAGGGATATGCACAATTGATTATAAATTAGAGAGGGTAGTCATTCACATTTATGTGAATCTACTACCCTACCAAGTCACCCTCATCACCGGCACCGAACATGACTGATCATTGCCAACCGGTGCTTGATGATCCGATCACAATATTTTTTTATGCAGAAAGACTTAATGAAAGGAATAAGTTTTTAAACAAAACGCCCGATCAGCTATACCTGTCAGTAAAGATATGTAAGTTATTTACTTTATTTATTAGATATAAATCTTATTTAGATGAAAAAATTACAATATATTGTATTCTTATTGTTGTTACAGACTGCGATAATATTCGGAACAATGGGGGCATGCCACCGTTAAGTTCTCTTTGTTACATACTGACGTACAGATTAATGAAGCTATAATTGTGGTCAAAATAAATAACACAAAACCAAAATAAACCGCACATTTACTATTACAGGCAAATATTTAGAACTTTGCATAAAATGTATAGCACTGCGTCCGGATCCATGCAGCAATCTGTGTTTTTTTTAACAAAAGGATCTGGAAAATGTACATCACAGAGGATGGACATAAACACATTTAGTAAAAACAATTGCTCACTACTTACAAGTTCTCAATCCTCACTTGTATACAGAGCATTGATTTCGCAGAACATCTATCACATTATTGGTTGATTCCGGAGAAGACATAACAAGCTTAAAACTGCATGGCGAATAGAAGTCCACATCTGTTGTTGAAGGATACAATAATGATTCTTAAAAATCTAATCTGCTTAGTTTGAGACTAGATAGCGTTATGTGCAAGATGTTCGTGATGTACAAAATCTACTCACAATACTCGTTTTAATTAACCGCTTATTGTTTTTTACCTATACCTTTTTATTTGGCCATCCTATGGTTATATTATATTATGTGACCAAGAGCATGTTTGTGGTCAGAATGCGGTTATATTAGTATATGGATTTTTTTTTTAGGGATTCAAATGTAACCGTATTGGCTTGCCACTTTTCTTACTCTTAAAATTTTAAATGGTTTATTCTACTCTGTTTATCTGGGTAATATCAACTAGATGAAATACTTCTAATGGAAATGAGCAAATCCGAATGTCTATTACTAATATATAATATATAGATAGACTAATATCAACATTAATAACATAAAAAAATATAACAGTGAGTTTATATTTTCTTGAACTGTTTCTTATATCGTTTTAATATTCTTTTTTTCAAATGAAAGTATAAAAACAGAATGTGGCAGATTTTTTTAGGCCAAATTATATATCTGTAAGAGATTTCTCATTCATACAATAGTAAACGCCAAGCGAAGCTATTTCATGTAAAATATGTTTGAATATTTTATTTAGTTTCTGTTTCATTAAGAAGTTTGATTTTAATACTCTTGACTTCTAAAGTAACTCTTCATGAGACAAGAGCCTATTAGAGAAACACATTGCAGTAACAAAGACTGCGTAAATGTAAATTCAAAACTAACTTTTAAATTAAGTTTAAAATGTATTCATCCTTGCAAACACCTTAAACAGTCAATTAATTCTGTATTTTTGAGAAAACTTTTAGAATGCGAGCCTCTTTTCAACCAACGGTATTAATTTGTTTGAAAATTTAAACATGAATCGTTTCGTTCACTCTGAATAATTGTTAATGCATTTTCGCCGTTTCAAATTTCAAACCAGTTTATTCATAAACTTAATCATTATTCTTTAGTAAACCACAATTTTAGGAGCTATGTTTATTTAAAATATTTAACGTCTTGAAGAGATAATTGTTCTTCATGAAAATACATGCTAAAACTGGTCACTGCTTAAGTTTTGACAGCTATTAAAGAAATTCAAATAATATTTAAAGTTGTATCACATACAAATAGCTTGTTCTATGATTTTACCTAGTATTTTTGCTCGACAGACCTACATAAGTATATTTATATTTATTTCATGAAAGATATACGAAAAGGATAGTTTAAGTTATTTTTGTATTTTATAAGAATTGTACAAAACTAAAGCAAGTTTTTGCCGTCCACTACAAAACGAAGGTCTTCGGCAACGAAACCAACCTGTTTTGGGCGTCCACAGGTCGCCATTTTCCTCAAGTCCTCAGTCCAATGTTCAATGCGTTAGGCGCCCTGAAACTACGTTTGCCTAGTCGTGGTCTCCACTCTAAGACATGTCGGCAACAGCACCACCAGTCAGCCTATCATACTTCTAGGATCATACTAAGCGGACGGACTGAGTGGAACATTAAGTTTGTTGGTTTTCTGTGCGATATTGGTACTTCCAGATTTCTGTCAATTTTTTTCGTTACGAATTCTATCATTCAGAGAAACATCTAGCATCGCGGACTGAGGGACTTAAAATCTATGAAGCAGTCCAACGATTAGTGTTCGCGTCTCGGCTCGGTAATTACGTCATTACTGATAGGACGTAGTGGTCAAAAGTCTTGGGCTTTAGTCCTTGCGCTATCAACGACTCGAGGATATGACGAAGCTTCTTATATACTACCCAGCCCAAACGATCTTATGATTAAATTTATAAAATTAACAAAGTTTTACACGAAAACGCATGCGAAATGGCGTAATAGCAGTCTTGTTTTTCTAAGAATTTTTAATTCAATACTGTTATGTGTCTCCACTCTGATAAGTATGGACATCTTTAGCGCCTGTAACGATAAGGACAAAGGATGGATAAATACTCTATGTCTACTAAAATTTAAATCTTTGGCTTTAAGCAAACACTCTAAATGAATTAATGTCCCACTTATGTAGACTAGTATAATGTTCATGCTAAAACAAGTCACATTACATGAAATAAAGATTCCGTAGGTACTCTTTCACGTACCTATTTATTTATATGCCCTTCGACTACCTCCCCTTTTATCTACCCTTGATTATGCTCCGGTTATTCCCGTCGGGATGTGTCGGCTTCGTAAACAGATATCTTTAAGTATATACCAGATCTCTAGAGCAAAATTTGGCGTAGCAAAGAATTAATAAGTATGTAGATAAACTGTTTCAATTTATGTATTTAAGACAAATTATTCTACTGATGTTTAGGTAGTTATTTGCATCTCTGAAATGTTTCGTTGTAATAAATTTTATTAAGTTTATCGTACATATCTGCACACTTACAACTTAAAAATTTACGTAATTTTAGTGAAACTAGTAATATAAACAGAAGCTTAAAAATTAGCTATTGGTTATTGCAGCAAAGAGTGCCTATGTCCTTCATCAAGAATCAAAGTACCTACATTGCAAATTTCATTGAAATCGGTGCAGCGGTTTGATAGTCAAAGCACAGACAGACAGACAGAATTACTTTCGCATTTATAATATAAGTATGGATTATTTAGTAACAAGTAGGTGCATGGTATAACCTAATAGTAACAATGTGATTATTATTACTAGATTTAGGTTAATTAATAAGCAGTTGACCTAAGTACCTAGTGAGTTTGAAGACTTATTGAACTTGCTATCTTGTTAAACCTATCTAGCTAACCAGTAGATAAAAAGACGATGTTTTATTTTTATACAAGTACGCTTTAGGAACGACAGCTATCGTGTTTAAAGGTTCTAAAACTTGTTTGGTTAAATGGAAAAAGTTGAAATTTCGGAGTTATCTTTAAGTTATTCTCATACTCACCAGGAAATTTTCCATAACAACAAACAACAACAAAAGACAAAAACATAACAATACAGAAATGTATCTTAGCGGGTATAGTTTGTTTAATTATAATTTAATAACCATAATTCATTTAGTTATTTGGTAATAAGTTATTTAGATGTCATCAATAGAGCAGGAGAACCTCCTACTCTCCAAAATACGGCTAAAACTACCATGAAACCTGTAACTAATTAACATTATCATGATTAGATATTTAATTTTAGTTTTTGTGTCTGATTTACTAGTAGTAGTAAAAATAATGAGTCTATCATCTCAACTACGTAACAATATAAATAATTTTGGGCAATTAATTTGCATTATTTATTTAAATACTTGTTAAGGTAACATTTGAAAAGTTTTACCAAGCAAAATGTTTAAAGTTCCCTATTAATTAAGAAACTGTTCTTAAACATGTACGTCAATATGACTTGCAAGAATTCTTTTCCCAAACTAAGCGGCCCAAATGGTGTCATATGCGTTGCCAAACCTTGTAACGGCGGGTGCTATTTGATTCTTATTTTCATTCCTTTGGATTTCTATTGGATCGAAGGTAACACATGGTTTTTCAAATCAAGAAGAAACATTTATCCCAATGGTTCTCGTTTCAGACCAAAATAGTGGACCATTTATACATAGAACATAGTGAATAAAATGTCGGGTTACATAAACCGTTTGTGGGGGATTACCAGTCAACGGGGCATATAAACTGCACGATTTGCCTAGTAGTTTAAGCGGTCGCCATGCCGTTTTCGTCTGCGCCAAGTGTTGTTGGTTCAAATCTCACATGGGACAACACTATGTGTAGTCCACAAATTGTTGTTCGGAGTCTAGGTGTTCTTTGTGTCCGTTTCATGTATGTTTATAATGTGCCCCGCGGCACAAGATGTATATTCCTAATGCGGGAGATGCCTTTTAAAAATAAACACTCAACAACCAGAGGTAACAGTTGTATAGCTAACTCGCCTCCAATTTATCACTTTCCTTATAAACCTCCCAATAAAGCTATAAAACTGCAAGAGCTAAAACTACATTTCAGGAATTTAGTGTCTAATGTATTGTGTAAACGTCCTTTTTCGGGTACTTGACCGATGAATACAAAAAAAAATATTGCAACTTTCTCTAGCAACATTCGTCCACACATCGAGCAATGTACAAATAGGGAAAAGATATATTTTGTTCGTATTGTCATTTTTTGTCGACGAAAAAAGGGGATTAAATATATATTGTTTAAGCGTGTGGTATTGTCCTTAACCTTGTTTAAGAATTGGTCAAAATTTTTTATAGTACTTTCAGCAGACGTGCCATTTAATAGTAAGGAACTGGATACCGAAATTGAAGAGCTACTAAATCGTCTATTAAGTCAAGCATCAGCGGAAAGAGGGGGTTTGGTAATCTGACTAACTCGGTAAAGGTAATCAGGCTAAATAAGGGTTTTCTGTGAAGCTATGGTACCACTAAAGTCAAGGCTAGGTTGGATTAATAATGTTTTTGTAATGTATTGGCCTGACAAAGAGACACTATTCTGTCAGATAGAAAGTATAGTCCAGTACCATACTCATTGTGAATGTAGACAGTGCAACAATGCAGCATGGTGACCTACACTATGGCGGGCTATTGCAATGCTTCTAACCATTAGGTATTCCGATAAACAATGTTTTATAAAAGTTATTTTACATGGTGTTATCTGTTTATAGTTTCAACTTTCAATTTGTGTGCAAAGATATCCTAGCTTTTACTGACCAAAACATATGTCCGCATTCGTGTATATGTCAATACAAGCTATATATAAATTTTAGGGGTCAGTTTGCGTAAGCCGAACAAACTAATTTCACTAATCGGATTACAACTATTATCGTCAGTACACCCTGTTAAATTGTTCTCAGTTCGCTTAGATGATCTGTGAAATTAATGGTAGATATTGTTTTTACGCTGCTGTATTGCTTCGAATTATCTTGACTATTGTAGTCAAATTAAATTAGACTATTGTTTTAGTAATACTATTTTTATTGCATTATTTTTCAAATAGATGAAGAGAATTGTAGGTTTATTTTAATGTTTCATCGTCATTGTTTACTGGAAAACATTATGAAGTACTAATATTTTAAAATGTTAATTTAATATTGCAATCAAGCTAATAGACAAGATGAATATTTTTATTTTGCTTATGTTTGAATGGATTTTATCTAAAATGCACCTCGAATGTAATAAAAAAATGAAATACTAAAATATTTTATGATTTATTGTCTAAAATTGCGGTTTTAAATACTTTTAATTCGTATTTAATTCTAATTGTAGAAATCAATATTAAATGAAATAAAAACGTTGTATTCAACTTTCTTTTATATTTTCTGTTATATTTTAGTCGTAAAATATTGGTGAATATTATATTTAAATAGTGCAGAGTAGTCATTTTGGCAGGCCCATACATAGAAAAAGAACTTACTTATTAAGGTTAAATAAAAAATATTAAAATATCAATAATTCATAATGTTTTCTAGTTAACAATGACTATGAAACATTTAAATAAACTTACAAATATGAATTTGATACAATATCGTTTACAACCTACCGTTACCCTACCGAGTAACTACGTAATTCCAAAGAGTTTCATAAATTACATTCAAATTATCTCATGTTTGTGCAGTGTAACACTTTGAAAATGGAACCCAAAAATTCCTTGATCAGAATTTGTATTACCTCATACTATCTTTACATTAAAGTGAAAAAAAAGCAAACCACCCGTTGTTATCTTTATGGACTTCTTTTGTTAGATTCTCATAGAAAGGAGGATGAAAATAATTTCGGGTGTAATCGAGGCGATATTCTTAGAATAGGTTTCAGCTTCTGTTCGGAAATGTGATAATGCGACGAGGACTGTTAAATTTTACGATTGTATTTTTCGTCGAATAATTTAATAATCCAGAGCAATTTTCTAAGTAAGCACTTTATTTATTTTAAGGCACTGCTTCTTAAATTATAAATGAGTTTTTACATGTTTCGTAAAGTGCTTTTAAGAGGTTTCTCACACTTGTGTCGTAAGTTTATACTTACTGTGTCGGTGTGCACATATTACAAAAGTGAGTTTTACTTACTTTACTTTAGAACTTTTTTACCTTTATTTCATTCTTACATATACTACTACTGACGTAAACGAAATATTATTATTTCGTTTCTCAAGAAGAATATAATGGTCAAATCGTTGCTTATTCCGCCGCTCACGAATAATTTTCGTTGCTCAGCAAGAATAAAATATTTTTCATTGAAGACCTGTTATCTGCTATTTCTTTACAAGAATACATCAAATAATAAATATTTACAAATAAATGGTGGCCTCGTCATTTTAAAGCAATTGCTATTTGCAACCTTTAAATGGTCAAAGTGACTATATATTTAGGAGTTTAATAACAATAAGTACTTAACAAAATATTTCGGGGTATCAGGGTATCATCTGCATACATAACTTTAATGTTAATTCTTTGTATTAAAATAACTTAATTAACGATATACAGTAAAATATGCTGTTTGTTAAAGTATATTGGAAAAGTATCGAATTACCAGCCGAAAATTTTCACCTCGTATTTACCAGATTCTTAGCATCCACAGAAAGCTCAACATTTGTACTCTGTATTCACAACAAATCCATTTTAATTACGTGTGTTATAGTAAAGCTATAACATATTCTCATTAGACAGTCAAAGGTTGATAATCCAAGACATTAAAAGCCGGTAACATCGCGTCTTGTAATTAACCTCTTGTAAATTAGGCTGCTAATCATGTTAAGCACAGAGTAAACTCTTTGCACAGATTCAAGTTATTGCAGACAGGATAAACGAATTTATATTTTGTACTGGTAAGTATATTCCACGAAAATTTCAAAACTAATATGTAATTAAGCGTGTGAGGGTGTTAATATACTTATCATCAACAACCCATAATGTCCCACTGCTGCTCTCGGGTCTCCTCACCAGAGAGGGTTAAGGCCATACGTCCCCACGCTGGCAAAGTGCGGGTTGGGGACTGGTAAAAATACGTTGTGGCTACGTATATTGCTGTTTTTAGGACGCCCGTCGGCCTCCAACTAAGATTGATGACTGTTATCGTATGATAACAACCGGGACCGACTGCTTAACGTGACCTCCGAATAACGGAGACGCTCATGGTTGCACGCCACCAGCGGTCACCCATCCAGGTACTGACCGCGACGTCGTTCCTTACCCTCGGTGATTGTTTCTAATCACCTAGTGCAACTGGGCTATGAACGCCTAATCTAAAATAATATACTAACTAATATGTAATATAAACAACCATAATGTACTGTTTGTGGTATTTTATTAGGATGATATAGTCGAATGTGTCACTATACAAACGTGGCTGTGTATGCCCCTCGCGGCCTCAAGGTTTCCAGCTATGAATTTAAAACAAAAGGTAAGGCATGGAATTCACAGACATATGAATAAATAACAGTAGGAACTTTTACACTGTGGTACGCTAACCATGCCTCTATATTTTCTGTGTTTAAATACAAAACGCCATCAGTTATTCTACGAAATATATTAAATAAACTAGGCGCTTTTTGTAATGCTATAAAGTCCATATTAACCTCGTCTATGAGGTAAAGTTTGTTTGTGATCAGTTTGCGATGAGAGTGCGTTATCGCGTATTATGTGACATATGATATTATGGCGATTGATGGTTGATTGAAATTTAAACAATATCACTTAAAGCTCTATTAAAACTTTAAAAATAAGAAAGAATACGTGTACAACCATCCCAATGTTTGCTTCCCAGCGGTTTCTTTTTTCTCTCCTCCGATCCAACGCAACAGACGAGCACACTGGTGGGGTGATTGCGTCGCGCTCAAATCGTTTAAAAACACACGTTTTTTCGGGTACCAGTAGCCAAGGAATCAAGAGTACCCTGGGAAAAGGAAATCACTAGTACCCCAATGGACCCCGGACTATCTACAGTTTATAGATGACCCTTTCTTTTGTAAGACCTTACTATCCCCAAATTAAAAAAAACACTTGGAATTAACGCACACTTCCAAAGATTTAACATCGCGAGGAAAGTAAGGATATCCTATGAATGTTAAAAAATATTATTAAGAATATTTTATCATTACCTCTACTGCTTCGTTAGTTTATTGCTTTGCGTAAGCGACGGCAGATCAAGAGGTCTCGGGTTCGAACAGCAGTCCGACCCGGGAGGTAGCTTTAGTTCACCCATTCTTTTTGCGGAGGTCCGATGCCAGACGCTTCATGTAAAAACTGATAATTAGGTACACCGGTTGAACTAGAAGCCGACCCCAAATCTTGAGAATAATAAAGGCCAGGCCACTTATTTCATATACAGGCAATAAATTTTCCTGTATATGAAATAAGTGGTCAAATTCTTTCTAATGTTAATTGAACCAGTTTATTTATTTATTTATTTTATTTTAAGGAACACAAACAATATATCGTATAAAACTATCTTAAAATCTAATATAAATTATGTTTTGATCTAGTACATACACAAATAATAGGTGTCCACAGCTTCTGCCACTATGTTAACTACCTTGAGAGACCAGTTTAAATGTAAACTATTTAGTTATCTTGAAGTAATAGCTCCATTTACGAATTTCTGAATTGTTTCAATTTAAATACTAATGTCTAGACCTAAGATTAGTTCGTAATAGTTAAAATTTGTACACCAGGAAACTATTATTTATTTATTTAGTGAAATTGGAGAGGCCTATGTCCAGCAGTGGACTGCGGTAGGCTGATGATGATGATGATGATGATGAATGGGTGAGGAACGTATTATAATGGTAACATCTATTGTACTATATTCTTACAGACAAATCGCTCTTTATCTTTTAACCGTGTCAAGTCACACATAGAATGGGTTACGAAACCCATTTGCTATGTTTTTTTTAAATATTCTATGTTTGCATATTATTTCGCTGTTTTTGTACGAAATTTTCCAATTTTACAAGTAAGACCTCTATAACTCCTGAACTAATATAGTTATTTAAGCCATTATAGTTAACTACAAACAACTTACAAACTATAAAAGTTCGAGACATGACCTACGGAACCCTAAAAACTGTCATATTTCAACTTAAGTGAAAAAATAGGTGTTAAGTACTGTTTTTAACACTAGAACAAGCTAAAATCAAAATCATACGCGGACCGATATTAACCAAACATAGCTAAGAACACCCGCAAGGAAACAGGCTTTCAAATTAAACAAAAGCGTATCGAAATCGGTCCATCCGTTTGAGAGCTACGATCCCAATGACAGACAGACTGATATCGACGTCAAACATATACCACCCCTGTTTTTGCGCCGCGGGTTAAAAAGTGCATTCGATTCGTCTTTAATCTTCGCAAGTATGATCATGTGTCTGCTTTACGTTCCCAGTTGCAATGGCTACCAATTCGGCAGCGCCGCAGTCTACGTGCCCTGACTTCTCTTTTTTCTTTTTTGAACTCTCCATCATTGCCCGAATACTTGGTACCACATTTCCGCTTCTTATGTTCCAACCACGACCGAAGTCTTCGGTCAACTGACAACCTGCTTCTTCTATGCCCCTCTCACACCACTAACTTTATCAATAGTTCCTTCTATGTGCAGTCAGTCCTACTGTGGAATGCACTTCCTACCGAAATCAGGATGTCAACTAATCGTCTTACATTTAAAAAAAGAGTTCGCGAACTTCTTCTGAGTGAATTAGCAGTATAGTCTCAACGCTAATACCCGTCTATATATGTATATATATGTTTATGTGTATGTATGTATGTGTACGTATGTATGTATAATTGTGCGTATGTATTTATATGTGTATGTTTGTGTATATTGTGTATCTGTTATATATGTAGTAGTATAATTGTATATGCTTATCTAGTATCTGCATAATTGCTATTAGTCCGAGTTCAAAATTTTGTCCTTGCACCTCATCATATTTCTGCAACACCTGTAGGTTGACTGGTAGATAATACCTAATGGCATTAAGTCCGCCTTTGTACCTCATGTGCATTAAGTTAATAAATAAATAAATAAATAAATAAATAAAAAGAAAACAGTAATAATAGAAAACCAAAACAATGAATAGATTGTCAAGAACTAAAATAATATGTGTATAATTTATCATGCTTATTTAGGAGAATTGTTAACATTTGCGTCACTTTCTTGGACGTGATTGAACAATAATATTACTATCGTAATTACCTCGGTAACGGATCGTTGAACTATTCAACAAAGCTAATAATATGATTAATTCATTTCAATAGCTTAAGCACAAGACTTTTTATGTCTCTAGAAAGGATATTCACTGAGTAGAATAATTTATAAAAGAGAAAACTCCCAACATTTATTTTCCAAATAATTGATAATGTTTTAAAACTTGAGCTCGGAAACTCTTCGTGGAGATCCTTCAAACAGTAAATATTTACCAGTCGTAAAAGTACTGCCTCGAATTCTTTAATCTACTTAGTCTGGCCAGTTATACTGTTACAATAAAAAAACTTTTGAATTTGGAATCTGACATTTTTATACGAGTGTTTATTGTATTTTCTTATTTTCGCGCCTATATATTACAAAATATTTGTGATATTAAATTGGAGTGGGATGATAAAGAGAACTGAATCACTGTGATAGCAAATGATCGGGAGATGAAGATAGTACCTAGAACCATGTCGCGTATTTTTGAAGATGACTTAGGACTTGCAACCTACAAGAGATGCACTGGTAATTTCTTAACTGATAATTTAAAAAGAATAGGGTGGTAAAATCAAAACAACTACTGAAGCGGTACGCAAAGGCAGGTCACAGAAAAAAATTGTTTTCGAATGAGTATTTTTTTGCAATTCACCAATGTTTTAACATCCATAACTTCCAGTTTCTGAAATACATAGGGCCTTATGAGAAGAGTATTCTTCTCAGGCTAAGAAACTCATGGTTTGTTGGTCATTTAAAAGTCAGATTTTTAGGTACAATAGTATTACATGAATGGTTAGCTGTGTGCAAGCTGTTACCACATGAATTCGTTTTATTAAAATGCTTCGAAAGCTAACGATTGATTGCATAGTAGGCTTTCTTAATAAGGTGATTTTTTGCAGTTTGTTTGAATTTATATACAGGAAGGTCAATTAGATGTATAGGAATTTTGTTGTAAAAACGTATGCCAACGCCCTCGAATGAGTTGTGTACCTTATGTAAACGATGATGGGTACCAACGAGTTTAGACTTGCCTTAAATTCTGTGTACATCACTGTTCTTCTGATAATCATTAATGTTTGGTCTAACAAACATTATGTTGACAAATATATACTGTGATGCAACAGACAAAACACCAATATCCTTGAAAAAAGACCATTCTTGAGAAGACAGATAAGCCCCTACACAACACCATGTTCAACAACCAAAAATGGTCCTTTCAGCAAGACTGGGCTCCGTATCATAAAGCTCGATCCAATCAATCTTGGTTAGAAACGAACGTTTCGGACTTCATCAGAATTGAAGACTGGACGTCATCTAGTCCTGATCTTAATCCACTGGATAATGATTTATGGTCAATTTTTCAGAGTAAAGCTTGTTCTAAACGCTATGATTAATTGGAGTTTATAAAACAATCCGTTTAGTAGTGAAGAATTTTCCCACACAAAGATTGATAACTGGCCTCAACGTTTAAAGAACTATATTGCAGCCAATACCACTTCAAATAAATCAAAATATTTATTACTAATAGTGTTATATTATTGTATTAAGCTAACACCCACTACAATTAAAAAGAATCGTTTTTCTTTGTAACAATGTTTATGGCAAGACTAATTACATTAAGAGCGTTGTTTTTTTATGATGTAGTTTTAAGGGTAGAAAACACGATTGTTTGTTAAAGGCGATGTTAGCGATTATGTCGTTGTTGGATGGATATAGATGATTATATTATTAGGATATCGATTACTTTTAAAGTGCTTAATGCGATCCCGTGTTAGGTAGTTTTATTTCTTTGAATTATATCACTTTTACATTCATAATTTTTTCAATAAACGCGAAAGTTATACTACAATAAATATAACTTCTCTAAGAAAGAATAATAAACACGAGTAATCAACGTTAAAAAAACGATCACTGATCATAACTCACCCATATCTTGACATTTTGTTACAAATTGTAAAATATAAAAAATAAAAAAAGTATCGAAACAGCGCTAGCATTGTGTTTCACTGAGTGAGTGAGGATACCAGAGGCCCATACGCCGACACTCACACCATCCCCCTTTCCATCCCCCAAAGGCTGGTAATGCACTTATGACGCCTTTGGTGTTGCGGATGTCCATGGACGGCGGTAATCGCTTACCATAAGGCGATACGTCTGCTCGTTTGCCTTGAACTTGTATAATTAATATAAATTAACTGATGTGATATGATATAATATACTGATGTGTGTGATGACTTGAGTAGTTATAGTTATTAGTATGCAAGTATGAATGTGTATGTGTGTATATATGTGTAAATATAGATTATATTAATTAGAAATTAGAATTGTATTAAATTAGAAATTACATAAAATTAAAACTTTTCAAAATTCATTGCACCATCATCTGCTGCCTTTCCGATACTTTTTAATGCATGCTAAGGTTGCCTGGTAGAGATTGCTTTCGACAATAAGGACGCCCTTTGAACATTATATTTGTCTTTGTCTGTCTGTATTACGGTGTACAAACAAAGAGTTTTCTATTTATCTATCTATCTATTTTGTATTTTAACTAATAGCTTTTAAAAAAACAAACAAATTTTAGCAAATACTTACTAAAACAAACATTTTGCAGATCGAACATTTGTTCCTCAGTTCCACTTTCATTTCAAAAACCCAATAAGTTACAAAAATATAGAAAACATACATATAAAGGTTCCGTAAAATACGTAAGGTAAATGAAATGAACGATAACGTAAGTCTCTGAGGTTATGAATACTTAATGATACTGTGAATGCTTTATTAATGTCTTACTTAAATAGCCGTGAGTATGATAATTTTATTCGAATAAGGGCAGACATATATTTATGTCACGTATTTATTACTTGTTAATCTAACTTCTGAAAGAATAAAGCTTGCTCAGAATATTTGCTTTTTTAGTAGAAGAGTAGTAGTATGAGGTATATTACTATATTATTAGGTGAAAGGCGATTCCCACATAGAATACAAACAAAATCACACTACTGCGCCATCTACTGAAGATACATCGGACTATGGAGTAACGAAGAAAACAAAGAAGTCACGATCACTAGCCTGGTTGGAGGATCCTTCCTCAGTGTTGGAGGGACATGATACTCGTTCTTCCACAGGTATAAAGGTTTATAATTTTAACTAGACTTCTATTATAAATAAAAAATATATAATTCTTATGTTACATTATTCACGATAAACTCTAAAACTATCTTACTCTCTCTCTAACTAACTAACTAACTCTAACTCTAAAACGATTTTGACGTTTTCGTTTGCTAGATAGAAGAGTTCACATCACGCTTAGACCGATAGGAGCCGAGCAACTAAGGTTGAAAAGACAAGCAGATGAAGTTGCATATTTCAGTTAGTATTATAAACTTCCACATATCATGTAACACCATCATGCACGCAAGAACAGTGAATTACGGAGTAGCTGCTAATCCTGCATCGCGATTATGAAAGTCCGAAGTTGAACCGAGGATCCTACTTACTTGAAGGACCCTCTCTATTTGTTGAAATAACATGACACTCCCTCTACACATATTTGATAAACTTTATATTTTTAATATAATATATTACGACATATATGAAGTCAAAATTTCTTCACAAAAAGGTCAGCATTGTTTCCCATTTGTCTCCATCATCTTAGGTAAATAAAGTACATTTAAAATATAAACGCAAAGGGAATTGGATACTTGATTATTATGTGTCGTTATTCTTTGATATTTTTAAATGTTTACCGTGTCTAACGAGATCCGATGATTTGATAAAAAAATTGCTCGAGTGCTATAAAAAGCCTGGTAATAGGATTTGGGAGGGTTCCAAAGCTGTAAAAGGAAGTATTACCAGGAATGTTGATAAATACAATTAACATTAGGCTAAGGATTTGCTGGAAAATCCAATGGGATTAGTTGAACGACGTGTTGTAAAGTAAACAAAGATCCCTTTAAACAAAGATCACGTCTTGGGTAAACTGTACATCTAAATTATGGTATACACTTACATATGACAGACAACCTGACCAAAGTGGTTGTTAAATAACCTATTATTTTTACTACTCTAATTACAATTAAGAATACTAATGTTTTTATAAGAATAGTATGTAATTTCAAAAAGGACAGCGAATAAAGGCTTTTATTATTATTATTATTATATACACCTACATATGAGGTAATTTTTCTTAACATATTTATCTTATCTTTAGTATAATTATATTTTTGAGTACATTAGTATAAGTTTTAATGCAGTAGAAGAAACCTACTATGAAATAAATGAACCATTACTACTATAATTTAAGCAATTGAAGGTTGTATAAACGTCGAGAATTGTATGTTTACAAACAAAGAGACCCTCTTCGGACGTTATAATAATACAACCATAACATTTACACATGTCATTAGATACATCATTAGTCAAAAGTGATGATGAATAAACTAGTGTATAAACATGTAGTCACTTACAGAACTACATATTATTATTCTATGCGGGGACAAAAGAGCAGACGTATTCACATGAAGGTAAATAGGACAGTAATAAGAACACTGCCTCATTCTTGTATTTTAAATGTTGGAAATCGAGCCACGAATATTGAAAATGTATAGTCAATTACAGAATATTATTAATAAAATATTAACGTTTCATAAATTCCATAACACACGTTAGTAGCTGCATGCAGTAGTTATCAATCATAAATAAAAGTAATGCCATTGTTTATAATAATAAACAGCAATCCTTGAATTATTTATTTGTGTTTATTATTTACTTATGTTTGTAGCCCACAAGTTATCAGTTCACAACAGATAGTTTGCCACTCCACCAATTGCTTGGTAGGAAAATCTCGAATGTTATACCAGATAAATAATTCAACTTAAAAGGTTAAAGATATTGAGTGCGGAATACTCAATAACATATTTGAATAAATTGTTAAAGCTCTCAATGATACATTTAAAACAAGAAGTGATAATATTTACTTCCAAAGATATTTTTGTAGATAATCTGTGTAGATTATACCTTCTAAAATTGTTGATACTTAACATGTATACACAAACAAACACCTTTACTTACCTTTGACGTTACTCTGTTACATACTAAGTAGCGACAAGCGCGTGATAATGCACAGAAAATTCATTCAAATAACGAAGTTGGCAAATGGCTACCGTCCCAGCCTTCAGAAGGCAGTGGCTTAGTTGCCCTTCACAGTAATGTTCGTTGTGTATTCCCACGGATACACAAACGGTTATAATCTCTAAGGAGACCCTCAGGCCTTATTACACAACGTAAGTTCTTGAGCCCTCGATAATAGCATTGCTAGAAACTTCAGCCATATCCTCCGCATGAGGAATAATTTTAACTTCACAGCGACCTTTAAGAAACATATTCTTGCTTTTACTGAATTCATACTGCTAAGGAAACTATATTAATCGTAAGCAAAGCATTGGGTTATTCGTTCCAAAATTAAGCTAAGGGTGGCTTTATTAACATAATAGTTAGATGACTAGAGTCTAAAGTTCGATCAAAATGATTTCATTTCTTTGATGTACCCATTTAATAGTTAAATATATTCAGGATTCACTGAATAATAACTATTTTAGATGAAACTAAATTACACAGTAGTGTACGTTGAAATTCTCTGAGGGCAAAATTTGCCGCTATTGTCAGGTAAGATAAAAAGAAAAAGCCTAAAAAGTAAAGCGCAGGAGGTTGCTTTTAGAAACTTTTCACAAGTTTAGGATGTTTCGTGAAGTCAGGAAAGTGAATTTTCATACCGAAGTCAATGAACTGTCATGACATTGCCTTTTTATAACTCTTTTCATGCTAATAGTTTTTTTAAGCTTCATTATAATATGTGTATTGAAATATGTTATTATTTTTAATGTGGAATCAAATGATAATAAATTTAGTTTTTATGCTTGAGAAACAATTTGACTGCATCTATGGCGTAGTGATAGCTCATGCGACTGCAGTGTTTGTAGGATTTGCAAATATTTGTTTTGGAGTTTGGGTATTTTCCATGTATAATATGTATGTATCAGTATATCATTTGTATAGTACCGAAATTACAAGCTCTGCTAAATTTGGGACTATATGGCGTTATGTTAGGTGTCCGAAAATACTTGCTTTTTTAATTTTTTTTTTCTTATTCTCATTCACCACGGCTGCATTGCCGATGTTTAAGCTACCAAAATGATTCTATTCTGCCTGATGGAAAGCATGAGTAGAATCCAAGAGACCGTCATCGTCATCAAAACGAACGTAAACAGTCAGTTAGTCAGCATTCTGACCCACACTATGGCGGCCTAGTGAGATACTTTTTGACGCCCCGCTTAAAAGAGCTAGGATCATAATAGGAGGGAATCACGTGCGGTGGTAGTAACTTCCATGTTTTAATCGCTCGGCACAAGAAGGAAGAACCAAAACGTTGCGTTCTAAAGCGTATGTTTACCACTCTAAAAGGGTGACTTCGAAGGCCGGCACGAGTTGTCCTGCAGAGGAAGGGAGAAGGTGGACCAGATGAAAGAGCTCTTCAGAACACTCCCCACGATACAGACGATAGAGGGCTGACATAGAAGCGATATCTCTTCAGAGCTGCAGAGGTTCAAGGACCTCGCTGGCTTCAGGACTACCGATGATGTGAACTGCTCGCTGCTGCAACCGATCGAGAGCGTCAAATAGATCCTGCGTGGATCCGTCACAAAGATGTGAGCAGTATTTTACCCACGACCGAACCTGTTTCTTGTAAAGAACACACAGATGTTTGGGCGAGAAGAGAGCGTACAGTCTACTTACTAATTATTAGTCGTCAGGATTGTATTGGTGCCCGTTGGAGTATACCGTTGGTCTAGTGGTTGAACTATACGACTGCTGATCAAGAGGTCGGGTTAAAGTGTTATTGAGTTTTTCTTATTACATAAATACTTATTTCTCGGAATTTGGAAATTGGGGTCTGAACTACCGTACCTCGAAGAGCACGTAAAGCTGTCAGTTCTGCGCCTGATTCCCCCCATCATGTCGGTTAACTGTCCCATCGGATTAAGAGAGAGAGGGAACAGAGAGTGCACCTATGCTTGCGCGCACATTTGTGCACTATAATATCTCCCGCGTACTTAGCTGGTCTCAGTTGAGACTGGCCGCTGTGGTCGGATAGTAGAACATCATCACATGACTAATTATTTAAACATTTTTAATTTTTGTAACTACGTTTGCTTATACACTTTATACCTTGCCTTGGTCCTTCTTCAGAAGGGCTTCATTAAGAACACCCTTGATGCCCTGAGGAGCCCTGAAAGACCTGATTAACATAAAATGCATTGAGTATATAAAAGAAATAATATGAACAATATTCTTAAATAAAACGCATACGGCCTTTCCATACCAAACTAGTCAAAAACTGTAGTACTATCTAAACCAGACTGCTGATTAACATACTTATATATTTATAATTACGTACTTATTATAGATAAATTACACTCGGAAGAAATAATCTTATTTATCATACAAAGATTTGCCCTAGATGGAACCAAATCCACGATCACTTACCACTACACCAACAGGTCGGTCAGCCTGGATAGAATGAATGTGATTGCTGTATATCAGGATCGTGGCAAGTTGCATTCTATTGTTTCTAGACAGGAGTAGTGTAGGAGCCTACGTATGCATGTGACACAAAATAGAACCGAGAGAACCAAGTTTTTGTAAAAGTAAATATGAGTTGTCAATTAGGACAATAAGTCAATGATCCTCCTTAAATTATTCTACTCTTAAATGGTGCATTGCATTCAAATCCACCAATGAAGCACGTTAATATCTCTCATTCTAGAATTAAATTCATTTGTACTTATTCTACTGTTATTATCTCTTCATATGGGTCACCATGCTGCATTATTATATTTTCTGTGTTTGCAATGATTATAGAGATCACTACTCTTGGATTCTGCTCATGCTTTCGTCACCTGGGTAAGCTATATATATATATATATACATATATAACTTGGTACCTAAAGTCTCTTTTAGTTACCATACAAAAATTCCTTCATGAGTAAGACTTCGATCTTGGACTTTAGTCTCCTTATCTTAATGTCAGAAAAGTCACGTAATACAGGTGAAAGTTTTAAAGGTTTCTCAAGTTATGCATTTACGCGCTTGCCATAGCATATTTTTGTATTTGTCTGGGTTCCTTTTTAGATAACTGATTTCATGTCTAATACGCGATACAGGTATTACTAATGTCTCGTGACAGTTATTCACTGTCTAATGTCCCTGAATAACACAAGTTCATCAATTGTAAATCGATTCAATTACATGTTTTCAAAAGGAAAAATAAAATTTTCAAAAGGTATAAAAAAGTTTGCCTATACTCGGCGTTCTCTGCCTCCGAAAGTTAGATTATAACGTATTAAAATTCATAACATACTTTCGATTTCATTATGTACTTTACCAATAACTTTTCAAGTTTCTAATATATGTTTGTTACTTATACTTTTTGTTCTTGTTGTCCTTATTTGATTTACAGAAGTATTCAGATTGCTTATATGGACGATAGCCTAAATAAACCAGGAGCTTCCAAAAATTGGAGTAGAATGTAATAAATAGCTCATAGTCCAGTTGCACTCGGTGATTAGAAACAATCACCAAGGGCAAGCAACGACCGCGCGGTCAGTACCTGGATGGGTGACCGCTGGTGGCATGTTACCATGAGCGTCCCCGTGATTCGGAGGTCACGTTAAGCAGTCGGTCCCGGTTGTTGTCATACGATAACAGTCGTGAAGCTTAGTTGGAGGCCTTCGGGCGGTTTAAAAACATCCAACGGCAAGATTTACGTAGCCACAACGTATTCTTGCCAGTCCCCAACCCGCACTTGGCCAGCGTGGGGACGTATGGCCTTAACCCTCTCCTGAGAGGAGACCCGAGCCCAGCAGTGGGACATTATGGGTTGTTGATTGTAATAAATGGGTGATATTTGAAACCTTGTTACTACGCTATAAATGATTCAACACAATAAACAAATTTTTACTTTTTTATCATAGAGGTGGCAAATGAGAAGATTAAACTTGATGGAATAGGACAGCCTCCGCACATGAACGCCTGCAACTCAGAAGCCACAAGTGCATTGCCGACTTTTGAGGAATTAGTATGGTCTTGTCTTGAAGATTTGAAAGACATATCGGCCCAGAATAGACCGCAGACGATCACTTATTATTATACAGAAAATTTGCGTAAAGCAAAAATTATTTCAAAGTGTTCAATGACACCCACGATAGAGAATGGCAATGAATAGAGTTTTAAATTAGGCCTGGACAAACTTCGATTCTTTAGATAGGGCATAGTCTGCTCTTAACTGCGGCAACCATCATAAGCTAATAGTTTATTAACAGAACTTCTGTTTTCATGCACAAAAGAAAAATCTCTTTGTACATGAACTCGTATATCACACTTGAACAATAATATCTAGGGATAATCGTGACGCTGGGATACAGCGCCGTGGGTTACAGTCTCTGAGCTGACGATTTGAAAAAGGACATGACCGAATTTTGTACAGACTAACGCAGTAAACTTCAATCATAATTGTTGACCTGAGCGCATGTAGCAAAGCATAAGTATTTTCAATTACACCTTATTTAACAACGGTTGTTATTCCCAAAAACATGAGTATGATCTGGTACTATCACAGACATTATTCTTACGGTATCGGTGCTATCGGAAACATTATCCAATATAAATATAAACTTGTCCACTGGAATGCTGCAGTGCGACATTGGAGTTCGTTATGGACAACTACATTAATCTCATCAAATACGCTGTCGCCGATGTCAATACATTTTTGACCATTTATGATTAGGTTAGAACTTTATAGCTATAAATCGTAATAACAAAATTAAAGAGCTGAAACATCGATGTGCATATAAAATTTAGATTTCCATACCCTTTTCATTTTCAAATACTTTGCAAAGGAGTTAATTATCATGCTTGAAAAACTGAGCAGCTAAGTGGCAACTGGCACTTATAACATGTCCCTTTAACTTACTTGTAAAGTGAAGAGAGATGTGTAACTTTGAAAAGTTCATCTTGATATGAGTCTGTCATGTGATGATGTTTTAAACTAAGTAAACCAGAGGCTGATTCAAGTTTTTAATTTAAAACCTAATTTATATTAGGAAGTAATAATTTATTAATCCTTTTAACGCCCGACGACGAAGAAGCATATGTTTGATGTGTTTCACATATCTACGAGTGGACCTATAATTTTAATAACTTAGACGCTAGAAGATTATAAGAAGGACTTTAAACTAGGTTTATATGTACAAGTAGTTTTATCGCTCGGAGGCAATCTTTTACAGCAACCATGGGGTGGAGAGAAAAACATGAATTTGAGAAAATCAATCGTTCAGTTTTGTGTCTTACCTTATTGGTAGTGAAATTGATGACTTACGTCGAGAAATTAGACTTTACATTTTGAATAACTTCATTCTTTAATATCCAAAAATATAAATGTAAATATTTTTTCAATATATTATGTTAGCATTCATCATAAGAACCTCTTATTACTTTTTTATTTCGTTCACCATTTTAATCCATATTTATTTTTTGCTGCTCAATAATTTATTGTTGGAAAAATAATTGAAGATTTTATTCCGCCATTTGAAGATAATGACTTCTTTTCTAAATTTTTTAATTTTAGAGTCCGAATACTTTAAATTTGTAAATTTAAACTTTTATCATATCATAGATTATTATTTAAAAAAATATGTCTCATAGCTCTTTGTATATTATCAATGTATTATGTACTGAATTATTTAATTCTTTAGATTCATTTCAATACCATTATTGAGTAAAAATGATTTCAATTAGAAATTTGATTATGCCTTTCATTTACATCACTAAAATTCAATAATGGCTCTTAAATTAAATGAATAAAAGAAAATCATTTGGCATGTGTGTTTTCTTTGATCCTGTCCTCTTTCTTTGACGGATTTTTTTTTTATATTTCGGACATCTGACGCACAACGCCCTCTAGTCCCAAGCTAAGTAGAGCTTATATTATAGATACTAGGACACAGAAAACACCCAAACTCCGAAACGAATATTTACATATCATACAAACATTTGGTTCCACGCTACCACAGCACTACCAAAACAATCATATTACATGAGATGCTTCTACAGTCGATCTATGTTCATTCATGCTTTTTCCAAATTTCTGTACTTCCAAAATTTGTTTATATATTCTACTAGTACATCCCATAGCTCGAAAATTTGCGCACAACTACAATGATCTGAAAGTTAAGAAGAATTCAAACAGAAAATATTTCAGGAATTTGAATGATACAAGTAGACGAATAACTCTTAACGTCACTTGACTACACAAACACAACGATACGAAAGTTTTATTGCAGAGGGTGCAAATTGTCGTGTTGTTTTCAGGGCTAATGTGCACAACTTTTTTGTTTGTTTATCAAATTACCAAAGTAGCAATGCTTCCAGTTTATGTACACAAGTTACATTTTGTTAGTCATTAAATTTGTGAAATGAATCGGTGTATCTGATGTAGTACTTACAAGTTGCTTTCCATACTTTTTAATATTTTAAAAATATATGTTAACTCTTCAATATATTTAAACCTGAATTCTTGTTAAGTTTTAGTATATGTAAGCATGAAGCGAACGAAGCCTGCGTGTTAAGTTTCCGATAAAGTTTTTCTTTCATTGTTATTGGTATACATCAACCTGCTAAGATCGTGATGTCAATAGGCTTTTTATTCTGTTCATACATACTTTAGTCAATATATTTACGAATACATTTATTCAGCTGTTCAAACACCATTACTTTAACCGAGGAAATGTAACATATTTAGCCGAAGCGCCTCTTGTTTACAAATTGTCTGTATAAAAAGGCACTTAATGTTCGAAATATTTCATTTTCCCTATTTCGATGTGAGAAGCTAAAGTTAACACATTACCGCTTTCGGAAACAGCCCGTCATCACGACATGCTTCTCGCGTGCCGCCAGTTAGTGTTACTAATGTGTTTTAGCAACATTTTTATAGTTGTTAAACGCAATAAATGTACAAATACAGCCATATTCCGTCGTAATAGGCCTTAAAATAACTTGAATGTACTGTATTGTACTGAGCGAAGAAACAGCATAGTCTCAAAAATATAAATCTTATGTGAGATACGTGACTATTGTTGTTTGTAATATGCACACGCCTTAGTCATAGAACAGATTACCGTGAAATTTTTATATTTTTTTTCAAAAGGGTGTATAATAACTAACAAGCACACCGTGGGACAGCCACGCTTCGGCGTGAATGGGCCAACTCCATCGGAGTGATACCACGGCCTCACAAAAAACCGGCGTGAAACGGCGCTTTCGATGTGTTTTACCGAGTGAGTGAGGATAACGGAGGCCCATACCCCAACTCCGCCCCCATTCCCGTCCTCCTCCTCATCCCCCAAATGCCGGCAACGGACTTGTGACGTCTCTGGTGTTACAGATGTCCATGGGTAGCGGTAATCGCTTACCATCAGGATACGTCTGCTTGTTTGCCCGCGATTACATAAAAAAACATAAATATAGAGGGTAATAACCTTTACGCGAACAATGATATTACGAAATTAAGACAATCTAACACAAATCTTATGTGGAATAATTCTATCAACTGTAGCATGTAAGTATGAAACAAACTTACAAGGTCATAATTCTATGAAGCGTCTTCAAACGCCGTTTCTGAAGTGAAACGTTATAATTTCCTACAACTTAAGTTTATCTTCCTTTACGTTGTTCGTAGCAAATGTCTACAGCGTAGCACTTTGTTGTAACGCAATATTCTTATTTTATTTATAAAATTTGCATCTACATAAGTTTTACATAAACTCTTATAAATATGTATGATATTTTTATACTAATGAAACATTTGTTATATAACTGGTAGCTTTGTAATATTTTTCTTTATTTAAATAAGTTTTTTTTAACATTAAAAAGCTTGATTGTGATCTAACTTCGTACTTAACTCGTTGTCGTTCTTCTTCGTACATCATTACTAATACATACAGTGCAATTATATAATTAGACAAAAGTATTTGTAATACAAAATTAGATTTGCCGTGTGTTGTAGGGTAGGCTTAGTATTTTATTTATTCATCTCGGACTCAATTATTCAGGTATCAACAATCGAATTCTAAGTAACACTTTGAAACAAGGCTCACTCAAGGCATCCTTGTACTCGTATGCTAGGAGTTGTTTATCAAATTACCTCTGTACGGATTATGTAAAGCTCATTAACCATCAAAGTTCATTAGCGCTATCCGTAAAAGTTTGACGGAAATTTTAGACAGTCGAGAATAATTAAAAGAGTTGAGCTTAACAGTTTCAAAGTTGATTTTGTGCCGTATGTTTTCTGTAAGCCTGAATAACCTTTATGCCCTTAAAGGGTAGTTCGATTCTTTTTGATACATTTTACCTGTTCGCTTTGAAGAAATTTAAGGTAACTGTAACTCCATTTAACTTGACCAATGTTATACATCTAAAGATAAATTCATCGGTAACTATTCAAAGGTGAATTATTTATAACTTTCAAATCTTACTTTTAAAGAATCTAGATAGGTATTATTTATCATATACTTTTTCAATGCCAGCTACGTTTAAATATAAGATTTAGTATTACCATTTATTCTTTTAAAAACAAAACCCATATTGTTGGTTGGATACCCATATTGCTGACATATAAACAAGTAAGAATTGTTTTAAAAAACTCGACTGCGTTAATATCTACAAAAATTAAATTCATTTCAGAACTAATGTGATAGAAAGAACTAAAATATATTTTTTTTATTTTGATGTATCAAGTGTCACTCTCACGACTAAAATGAATCTATTGATACCTCTAACATAAAAATATGACAAGCCGTTTAGGTTTTGGGGCGTGCTAAAGAAATATAAATACTAGCGGCCACCTGCGACTTCGTACGCGTGAAGTAAGTTATCTGCACATAATTTTTAAATAATTTATTCCTCCTTAAAATAAAAAATAATTGTTTTCAATAATTGTTGTACTTAAATGCCATTTAAAATTCTTCTGCATTACTTTGACTTAACTAACATTGGACTTTCAAACAAACTACCATCCCCGTTTTAAACCTAAAAGGAGGTTGATTTCTGGAGATAAATTGATAATATACCTCCACGCCATGTATAGAGCATACATTTTAAATTTTAAGTCTCTTACCTCAAAATAATAGGACTTCCTATATATATATATATATATATATATATATATATATATATTTATAATATATACATACTCTCGAAAAACATAATCCTCTTTCTCACTCCCTATTTTTTTCGATATGAGAACGCGATTTTGAAAATTTTTGTAGTCTTTGTCAAAACCACGATTCTAATGACTTCAACGTGACCTCAAATGTCAAAAACCCTTCAAATAAATGGACATACATAAACACACATACAAACGCTCGAAAAATATTAACCGCCTGTCGTAGTCGGGTAAAAATTGAAAAAACTCTGACTCAAACTTTCGAAACTGAATCAGAATGGTCTTCGAATGATAGAACACAGACCTAAAATACTGATTAAGTCCATTTTATCCAAAAAACAAGTAAAATCGACAGTAATACATACCTTACTATCATATATTGTCGTAGTGCTAAAGATAGACAAACACGTTAAATTTAAATAACTTATCTCGTATGTCGAGAAAAAACAAACGAAATGAACCGTGGTTTTTAAAAGTTTGGTAAGTCTCGTTCCATTAAAGTGACTACAAAGCTCCATTACATTCATCCAATGTAGTTAAATATGAATACGGCACAAAAGTACATTTCCCAAAAAACTTTTAGTCTTTGTCAAACCCACCATACAGTAACTACATGAATGTGGTCGAGTTATTTGATCAACTACGCTCCAACTTAGTTTGTACAGTCAGTTTTTTTTAGATTTAAATAGATTGAAAATTTATTGTGTATGTTCACAGTCAACGTGCAAATAGCTCGTGTTATATAACTCAGCACTATACTTCTATATCTTTAACGCGGGTAATGCTTTTTTCCCCCTTCATGGGGGAGATAAAGAGCGTGTGTGAGACTCGCGGAAAACTGGTCTACTCACTAAGCCACCGCGGCGTAATACTTTGGAAGGAGTTCCAAGAACGCATCATCGCGGCTTCTGGAGCTCCACCCTCCCCCCGTTCCCCACTGTGAGGTACATCCCGGGGCGACTAGAGTCACCCCTAGGGAAGGACACTTTTGCGCCTCTCAACGCTCTACATAGTAAAAGGCGGAACACCGACCCGCCCTAGACGACACCGGAAACCTCTGTGCACCACCTACCTCACAAGGTTTCTACACCACCCTAAGGTTGACTGGAAGAGAATGCCTCAGGCATTAAGTCCGTCATTGTACAAAAGTGCATAAAGTTTTAAATAAATTAAAAAATAAAAACAAACACCTTGCTATCGAACCTCACAGACGAAATAAATACCTATTTGACTGCCTCGGTGGCGCAGTGGTAGCGTAAGCGACTGCTGTGCTTCAGGTCTCAGGTTCGATTCCCGGGTCGGACCAAATATTTGTTTGATCTGCAAATAATTGTTTCGGAGTTTGGGTGTTTTCTATGTATAATGTGTATGTATTTACAAAAAAAAGTTTTTATGTATTTATATCCGTTGTCTAGTACCCATAATACAAGCTCTGCTTAGTTTGAGACTAGATAGCGTAGCGTGCTAATTGTCCGAAGTATTTATTTATTTGGCTGAAAAAAAGTTTGTTATCGCTCTATTCTTTGATTTTAAAAAAGCCTTTGATACATTAAAAATGGATACACTTTTAAAAGCTGTGGGGCAGTGTGGGATGCGTGAACCCCTAAACAAATGGTTCCAGAACAACCTCATTGCGCGATCCTACAGTGTGAAAGTGGGCGAGGCCCTTAGTAAAGAGAGAACGGTCAGGTGCGGGGTGGCTCAGGATGTGCTCCAGTCTTCGAAGACTGACTGTCCAGGATAAGGGCTAGGTACTTCATGTACTAGCCCACCTGAGTGTCAGTCATCCACCCGGAGAAACTGGGTACTATATTTAGTGCGATTTGTAAAGTAGTTACAGCTTAATTGTACAGAATATACACACTCTCTTATCAGTTTATCTACTTTGTGCCAGACTATTATTTGCCATCAACAGCATTTAATCTTACCCGAGACTTCATGCACAGTGAGATGTGTATGCTACCACTGCGCCATAAAGACAGCTATAACTTTAATGGTATTCAGACTATAATAAGCATTCACAAAAAAAAAATGTTGTGTTTATTATATTGTTATATTACGAATAGTACTCCGATAGATGATATCAAATTGCAAAATCAGGACGTGTAGTACTCTCGGAATAATATACCGCTGTCTGCACAATTGGTCGATGGCCGTACAAAGCTATGATTAATTATTTAACAACCTTTACATGGCATTATTTGTAGCTCAATCACGGCTGAATAGTAGTTGTCATGTTTTGTTTTGTACAAATATTCTCGGTATTGCAGTTGCCTACAGCACCTATTATACATTCTGCTTACATATTTAACCTAGCTGTATACAAATATTATACATATTCGATATTCCAAATTAATTTTAAAGTTAACAGTGAACGCTAAAGTCTATTGAAAATCTATATAATGTGTATAACAATATAATTAGGGTATGTGGTGGTAAGGCTCTCGTCACTGTTACTATTATGTTAACTATTGAATAAAAGTGTTATTAATACTGATGCTGTAACAGAATTCAAACATGTTAAGAATAAAAAGTCAGTCCTATAGGAACCATATTATAGTGCACAAATGTGTGTGTGTGTGTGTGCAAAAACCAGTGCAATCTCTGTTTCTTCACTCTTACAACCGGATGTAACGGCTATTCGAAACGACCAGGCAGAGATTAGGAGCAAGATCGACGATTTTCCGTGTTCTTCGGGGCACGGTGGTTTAGACTGCGACTTCCAAACTCTGGGCTGTTATTAAAAAATTCTACGATCATAAAAATATTATAACACTTTTGGCCTGACCTGGGCATCGAAGCCCAGACCTCGAGAAAATAAACATTATAATATTATTATAAATAGCGAGTGTTATTTGTGTCCATTTCATGTGTGTTTGTAAAGTCGTCGTGACTCGGGATACTTTCCTAAAGCCGGAGATGTATACAAAACAAACATTATTATAAGTCCAAACGAGTTCTTCACTTTTTAGGAACCCAGAAACATATTCATCAAACGCCATTTCTGATTATCTCTAAAAATATTGCCACTTGTAAACAATTTAGATCATAAAAATGTATTTAAGTTGAATTCATTGGAAATTTCACCTTTTTTTGTAAATGGACTTTAATTTATATATTTTAATCCTGCTCCGAACTTCAATATATCTCTTTTTATTTCTATTTTTTTTTAAAAGATAAAATTAAAAATGAGGCCTAAAGTCTTGAATAAGGTTGTTTTTCTGCAATCTGATAGGTAAAGTTTTAATTGAAAGCTTCAAAGCGTTACCTATTGCTACATCTTTTACCATCTGCCAACCAATATACTTTGCTTCAAAATTTTTATTACCCTAGTAACTGTACCCACAGGGGATCAAAATACTTTAACAGGAGTTCATTAATATTATATCACATACGCAAATAGCATGTAGTATCACCAACCAAAATGTAAATTGTAAACTTTTAGTAAACCTATAACCGCAGTAGTGCCTAACCAAATTTATTCAATTGTCAGCTTAACAAGTATTAGGTAGATTGAAAAGGTTAAATAAGCATGAGAATTGAATAAACACACGTTTGTAGCAATAAATATATAGAGCCGAAATGAAACATTAATGTCTTAAACCTATTAGTTTATCTTTGTGTAAATATAATGTGTAGGTATAAAATAATAGAGGAACTCAGAAACTTTGTACCTCTTAGTTGAAGTAAGGTGTTATATAGTTCAGTAAGATGGTTCAAAGAAAATATTGGCTTAGTACTTCACTTAGAAGATAACGCCTTCTAAGTAAAATTCAATATTGGGCGAATTATTGGTTAAGTATTTAATCAAAACGACTGAAAAAAAATTATAGAGAAAAGTTCTATCAAGGATTCTAAAAGAAGGAGTCTGGTATGAAAAGCCGCTGGAAGAATAGTAGATAATAATAATAAAGGTGTTATTATATATATTATATAATTAAGGGTTTGCTTATTATCTGAAGGGTCGCGTTGCATGAGTGACTATAGGCCTTCTCCTGGACATGCTTAATGCAATACCATGCGATGATCAGTATGATACGGAGGGTGCTCTTGGGAGCATTAACTACCTTTAAAAAATAGGAAATAAGAGAGAAAATCATTTTTGCTGATATTCATAGGAGGACACAGGGTTTAAATTCATAAATTCAA
The DNA here is from genome assembly GCA_003709505.1 of Hyphantria cunea. NCBI lineage: Eukaryota > Metazoa > Arthropoda > Insecta > Lepidoptera > Erebidae > Hyphantria > Hyphantria cunea. The sequence goes on from PKRV01000472.1 coordinate 1,914,329, forward strand.
ACTAATACTAATAATTCGAAAGTATATCCGTCTCTTTGTTACGCTTTCACGCCAAAATTGCTGAACCGCTTTAAATAAAATTCTTAGTTAATTCTTAGTCTTAATCGCGAAAACTCGGACATGTACATAAATCTAGTACAATACAAAGTAGTTATAGTGCCCTTTGCAGTGTCAGAAAAGATGGTCATTCATTTTGCCTCAGCCTGAGGGAACCCAGCGCTGTTATGCTATTCTACACTGGGTCTAATAACTAGATTGATAATAATTATATATTATTAAAAACATATACAGGGTGAAAATTTGTAATGCCACCTGAAGGGAAAGTACTCTTAATACTGTAACTAGAAAATTTTACTCAAAGTAAACTTTCCTTTATTTTTAAAAAGAAAAAAAGTACCTTCAAAGATTTTCAAAAATCCGCTTGCCACACCTGAGAATCGAGCCGACTAAAATCTGTAAAAACTACACCTTGTACTTTTGTTGCATCGATCGTTAGGGCCAATTATAAGGATGAAATTTCTCTAAAAAACTTGATAAATCAAATGAGAGATGATGATATCATGATATCTTTAATTATTTTAATTATTCATAAAAAATGATAAAGTTTCTATTTAGTTGCTCGAAATGGGCTCCATTTTCTTGGATTCAAAAATCTTTGGGTGTTAATCTTTGAATGTAGTTTTCTTTCTTTTCAAAATTAAAGGAATGCATTCTTTGAGTAAAATTTTCTATCTACAATATTAAGAGTACTCTCCCTTCAGATGGTATTGCTAAACTCCACCTGTATATAGAAGATACAAGCTCTACCACTGATCATCCATCAGCATCACAAACCACTAGACAAAAAGCTAAACCGCTTTTAATTTATAAAATAGTAATTTAATCAAGAAATCAAATTTAAACAGAGTTTTTCGTGAACATTAATGTTTTTAATTGCCAAACCGCGTACTTTGTAAAGTTATTTATGAGAACATTGTAATATTTTAATGCTTTGTATAGGTACACGTATATTTGCGCAGCTTTTATTAAATGAACATGGTTTAAGTTTCACATAAATTATATTAGCAAAACAATCATGTTTTATAAGATTGTTTCCTTAGGCAAATTAACAAAACATTTTGTATAGAGATTGAAATTAAAAGACTGTACAAATATATTTTGACGTGCCAAATAAAAAATTCTTGAAAGTATGCTTTTGATTACTTCAGAAAATAAATTGAGATTCTCCTACCGTCCAATATTTTAGAAAATAAATAAAGTGAGGGATGTAGCATAACACTCACTAAAATACTTAGTCTTGCCATAAATAACATTACAAAGAAGAACATTTTTTATTGTACGTAACATTTATTACTATTACAGTGTGTTAGTTAAATACATTAATATAAAACCATCAAAAATATATAAAGCTAATTTGAAGTGGTCTTCATTAGCTGCAATACAGTCTATTAAATGTTGAGGCCAGTTAACAAAAGCAGCACGCACTCCTTCTATGGGAAAATTCTTCACAGCCAATCGAGTGGATTGTTTGAGGAATTCCAAATTATCATGACGTTTAAAGCAAGCCTCACTCTCTAAAGCTGACCATAAATCATAATTCTGTAGATTAAGATCACGACTAGATGATGGCCAGCCTTCAGCTCTGATGAAGTCCGGAACCTTCGTTTCTAACCAAAATTGAATGTATCGAGCTTTATGACCCGGCACCGAGTCTTGCTGAAAAGACCACTCTTGGTTATTATTGTTAAGAGGCTTAATGATAAACAAGCTTTCATTAACCTTAACAGTTAACTCCCCACCAAACGTGTAATGCCCCAGTTGTACTCCGTTTACTAATTAGGTAGCTTCTTCAGAGATTTCAGCATAAATACAGTCATTTTGTTTCGTAAAATATTGAATTGTAAAAATGTTCTGATCCGTAAACTGAAAATGTTTTTCGATGACCCTTTGCTTACTGCTTAAGAAGTTGTTTTGATTTTACCACCCTATTCTTTTTTTTAATTATTAGTTAAGAAATGACCAGTGCGTCTCTTAAAGGTGAGCTACAAGTCCTAAGTCATCTTTTAAAATACGCGACATGGTTTTAGGTGCTATCTTCATCTCCCGAGATAAAAAATTTTGCTTTCGGACACGATTTCTTCGAATTTTTTCCCTTACTGCTTTGATCGCTTTTTTCGTACAAGCACTACGTGGACGGCTAGATCTTTTTCCCTCGCAGACAGAGGAGGCTTCATTAATAAAAATAAATAAATAAATATTTCGGACATCTACCACACAACGCCATCTAGTCCCGAACTAAGCGGAACTTGTATTATGGGTACAGGACAACTGATATGGATACACAAATACTTTTTTTTTGTAAATACATACATATTATACATAGAAAACACCCAAATTCCGAAGCACATATTTGCAGATCTTACAAACACTTGGTCCGACCCAGGGTTAGAACCCGAGACCTCATGAACAGCAGTCGCGTAAACTACCAAAGCGCCACCGAGGCAGTTTCCTTGTCATCAATAGCCCGGTACACAAACATTTGACGAAATCCAAGCATATGGAGGATTCTTAAAATTATATTTGGCTCCATACATACTTTATGGAATCACACACAACAAAGCGCGAAAATAAGAAAACACAAGGAACAACAATCGTATAAAAATGACAGAATCCAAATGAAAAAGTTTTTTTTGTTTATTTTTAATTGTAATTGGGGTAAAAAGTAGCCTATCTCCTTCCTGAGGAAAAAAGTATCTCCTTACCAAATTTCATTGAAATCGATGTAGTGGCTTAACCGTGAAAGCGAGACAGATGGACAGTTACTTTTGAATTTAAAATGTATATAGATTAAAAATAAGTTTTAACAAAAAAGTGTTTTTTTGGGAATTTTATTTTACAGGTCCAAAATCAACCCCTGCGTCTGCAGCTTTGGCTAAAAATATCCTTTCTGATGAAGACAAATTGGGCATTGGAAAACAAAGAACAATTCCTTTCTCCGTGCTATCTAAAAACATTGGATTTCAGGACGAATAAAAATATTTGGCCACAACCTCAAAAACCATTTAGCCATTTGTAACATACAACATATAATACAATATTGACAGTCGCAAAAATACTTGCTTAAAAAAACTTAAATAGTATGATAAGTAAGAGTAATGTTTTCATTTATTTTTATTTACTTACAAGCGACAGATAAGAAATACTTTTTTCGGTTTTAGATCAAGAGACAAATTAACTTAATGTTATATTTGACTACCAAGGCGCACATATTGCGCTCATTTATTTCTCAAAGCACTCTCACACGTATCAACAACACACGGGCTGTGTGACTTGACGTACTTCAAACCACTCGAATAGAGCAAGCTGTGTAATTTAAAATTTATGAGCGTTATACAATTAAGATTAATTTAATGTTGAATCAACTTGTTTAGCAAAATTGAGCTTTTAGGTACTACCCTTACGTCATACGTTGAAGTGTATGATGTTTTTCTTTAATTTCCGACTGTAAATACAATCTACGTTTATTAAATTCCATTAAATAAGTTAAAGTGTTGGTTTTGAAATGATTTACACCGGTAACTTCACTCAAACGGAGAAAAGTAAAGAAAGAACAGCTTGGTACTGGTTTTTTGTAAAGCCTAGCATAGCTACCTTTCAGCTCCAACCGTCGTCCTTGTGAAGATGGATTAAGAATACGGAACGTCACCAGGCATAAGAGACGACGAAGTGATTAAACTATGCAAGACAAGCAAAGAGAAGAAAAACTTGAATCAAATCCTTTACCAAACCGTCTGGCTTTTATGGTATATAGTAGGCCAAAACCTCCTTTCTAAAGAGAGCACTATGTTCAGCAGTTGACTTAGGCCGCGTACACGAACTCAGCGAGACCGGGTGTGGGAGCGGAGCGGGCAGCGCATGTTCAAATAAATTGACTTATATGGCAGTGTTCACGAACGCAGCGGAGCGGGTAGCGAGGAACGAGCGGGCGACGAGCGGCGTACGAGCAGTGCAAATCAGTGTAACGGTGTCAGATTGGGATGGAATAAAATAGCAATTACTTGTGGTTAATGATTTTTCATTTTGTCAACGTTGTGTTTTTTTCAAGTTTATTTGAATATTAATATTTTATTTATTTTTGCTTTTATAACATTTTAATCATCTTTGTTACTTTAATTTTATTCGCTTAGTGGACTATATTAGTTGATATCCTAATTAAATAAAATATTTTCAAACATTGATCGTTTTCACTAATTATTTAATGAAAACGATCGATGTTTCTTATAACACATCACTAAGCCGTTCTAGCACCCGCTGCCTAGCCTGCTGGATTTCAAAATGGGTAAGTGTGCACGCTCTGCTGTCCGCCCCGCTCTCCGCTGACTTCGAAAACGCAGCCTTAAAGGCTGTTCTAAAATGTGATTGACAGCTCTGTCACGGTATTTAAATTATTTTAATTAAATTATTTTAACCACACAATGGTATTATGTGAATAGAAGGTTATGACATGTAAATATGAGGAGAAAAATCTCAGAAGTGTACAATGGATTCTAATAATATTGTATATGATTATTTGTACAATGAGTTCTTTGTGGTGGAAATAAACGTATTCTTATTATTATAAAGAATGGAATATATTTTTTTAATATGTTATTTAACTTCGTTTTAATAGTTGCTTTCAAAGAAATTTTTCATTATTCTCATGGTCAGGAGGTTGCGAAACTCAGCCACTCCTTAATAAGAATACTCTCTCTGTACAATTATTTCAGCTGCTCTCTGTAGCTCTCTGCTCTCTGTAAAAATATATTGCACAAACATTGGTACTTACATTTAACAATGAATTTAAATTTTTTTTATGATAAAACTGTTCTAAGTCAGTATAAAAATTCAGGATTTGTCTTCAAAGTGTCTTGTCATAGTGTGCCTTCACGTGCGGAGTCCGATCTTAGTAGACTCTGTGCAGATCAAGCCCTGCAATGTAGTAAGCGAAATTAAAGAAAAAAGTGCCTTGGATCTATGGCGGGTCTGCATTATATCTATCATCTTGGCACACTTGCTGATTTGCTTGCGAAGCAGACCCAATATGTTGAACTTCAACTCTCAGAATGCTCTGAACTCCTCCGAGACGCGGGTAACAGTATCTTTTCAATTACCTCCAGAGTGTAATTGAGCCTTCAGCTGCAGTTTCGAGAAAGGTTCCTACAGACTGCTCTGAGCTGCTTGGATGTCAGCGAGTTGGGACATTGACATAAGATATGAAAATTGCGAAGACAGTTTAAAACTGAAAATATTTTGTTAGAATTTGTGATTGATAAAATAAACTGGCAGGTGGTTTAAACACTTAGCGTAAGATGTGAATCGGATACTAACTATAAGTTGCATGAAAGTATACACTAATTATATTTTGTTTGATGGTATTTTAGATAAAATTAATTAAAAAAAACTAAGAGCTTTTAAAAATATATCTTGCCTTTTTGACACCTACCCTCAAATCCTCGTATATGATATGATACCCAACAACTTAAAAAGGCTGGCGAAAATCTTAAATTATTAAGTTAACCATCTCATCCAAAGAATGCTGTGACGAAGTAAATTCCATCTTCGTTAATGTCGGCAAAAACTAGCAGATAGCATAACAAGGGCTCCAACAATTTATGACAACCTCTTATACGATAAGTTAGATCACGGCCAGCTCATCATTCGTCCTAGAACACACTGATAATGATGAAATCATTTCAACCATAAACTCCCTACGAACCAGCGCACCTATGCCTTAGCTCCCGACTTCCCTAATTCATTCAAAAAGGCCATAATTCATCCAATTTTTAAGGGTGGAGTGGGGACGATACCTATTAACTACCGACCCATTGCAGTCCTAAGTGCTTCATCTAAGGTACTCAAAACGGTTAATTGGAAAGAGACTGGTTAATTACTTAGCACACTACATATCAGTTTGGCTTTCGCAGAAATTTGTCAACATGTGACACGATCCACGAGTTAAGTAATCACGTAGTACAGAGCAATAATAACAATAAAAGGGTCTCAACCATATTTTTAGACCCCGTTAAAGCATTCGAAGATATCTGTCTCTCTGCTTTATTGATGAAACTTGAGGCAGTGGGTGTCAGAGGTGCTCAATTGGATCTATTTAGGAGCTATCTAAATAATCGATCTCAATTTGTAAAGATAAATAATTATAACAGTAGTGTAGTAGTTCGTGTAGACTTCCTATTTGGTACGGTGTGCCCCAGGGAAGTATTCTAGGGTCAACCCTTTTTTCTCATTTTCAGAAATGAACTATGTGACCTTAATATCCATAATGCGAATATAACTTCGTTCGCAGATGACACTGCGATAAACGTTGTAGCTGAAACTTAGCCCAGCTAAAAAAACCGGCATAAGTCGACTCAGTAGTAAACTGCCTCAATAACCATATGCACTCAATACTTCAAAAGCCAGCTTGCTTACTTATTTAATCGGTACAGTTTCTCAACCGCCTGTCTCAGTCCATATCTAACCTCTGTAGGTTATATAGAATATCTGGGTATGACACTGGATAAGACCCTAAAATTTAGTCCCATATAAACATCCTAACGGGCAGAGTCTGGTGACTCATTTACATTTTTAAGACTTTACAAAAAGTTGCTAATTTTTCCTTTATACGCAATGTCTATGTTGCCCTATGCCAGTCGATCATTATATTTCATACTATGTTGGGGTGGTGCCGCTAAGACGATTAAAAATTGTTGGAGTTAGTACAGGGATATACGTTGGAGTATTAAAAGTGGCTACTTTTCGCCCCATCATATTTCCTGCTGCCGAGTTGTATGTTGAATAGGATGTTCTTAATACAAGGCAACATTTTATTAAACAGGCAATTCTTCTACAATACCAAAAACCACCACTTACAAACGTAGAAAAGATAAAATCTGTACTGAACCACATACGCTTTTGTCTTTCGTAAAAAACATTATTTTATTATCATTATCTTGGCTCTTCCTTGTATTACAAAACAAACACTGTCCCGTATACGGCCTAACATACTGCAACTGTAAAGTAGTGATAGACACGTTTCTTCACCAACATTCATACGAAGAAACATAAAGAATTCTCGTTTGATACTCTACCATAACAACATATGCACACGTCCAGGTAAATGCGCATATACACATACACACCTACACGCCTACACGCGCACACACTCACTCACACACACACACACACACACAAACACACACAGGCACACACACTTAATCCTTAGTCTGTGTCTTCCTATAAAGTATATTTGTGTCTTTTGATTATTATTATTTTCTTTTATTTCTGTTACATACAGCATTTTTAAAGACCAGTACATACAAATATACTCAAATTTATGCATGAATTATTGTAATTCATTTATTCATTTGGGGTTTGAAACTGGCACTCCTTCACACAGTTTATAATGTAACCTAGTTAGGAGATTAGAACTACACCCATAATTATTGTAACATGTTACTTATTTTACAATGTAGCAACTATTATACCCATCTACTACAATATTTGTCAATAAACTTTTTTATATTTTATCAATATTGTTTTTTTTTTGCATCAGTACAAATTGTCTATTTACAACAATGTACATGTAAAATCAATTAGGTTTTATGTTAATAATTTTACTTAGTAAATGAGCAAAAGCGTTGTATACATACAGTGCTTTCATCAAATAATCATACTCAAACCTAGAACGAATATAATATTTCAGGAATGTTAGATCTTATAACAAACTCCACTGCATTTTCAGTTGTTATCAACAACATATCAAATTTAGGTAATGTTTCAATATAATATTTTGACAAACGTTTTAAGATACTGTCAACAATATATTTTATAAATCATAAATAAACGAGTACATCGTAATTTCTGAAATATCATTGAATGTTACCATTAATTTGCTAATCAAAATATCTTTAAAGATCTTCAGCATGGTTTCAATATTTTTGATAAAGTAAGTTGTAAGTCATGAAAAGGACAATCACAGTTATCGTACCTATTATTTAATTTTGATAATATAATAAGTATAAAACACTTAATTTTCTTTATACATCTTCACAACAATAACATAATTAAAAAAAAACATGTCACATTACATGTCATGTTGTTAGGGGTAAAGAAAGACAAAGTAGCTTTATAAGAGTTCTTCAAAGTAGAATCATAACTTAGAAAATGTAAAATACGTTAATCCTAATTTAAGTTTCTTACACCTGGCTTAGGTAATTAATGATATTTCTTAAAGAGTATGAAATTAAACTAATTTTATTTACAAAAACTAATCCCTCCCCCCACTTAGTCCTGGTTCAAATTTGTAAATCTCTTTCAATAATTTATTTAGTAATTGAGTAATCTGCATTAAAAAATATGATTTAACTTCGGTTCAAGTAACACTATCCTGAAACTAAATATTTTCGCTTAGCCACCCGTGAATTTATGGTTGAAAAGCGATAGTACTGTAAGCATTACAATTTAAGCCCTTTATGCGCTGCAAACAAAAACACTGGTGCTACGATTAAACTGCAAAACGTAAAATTGTACCTAGAATTCTGTGCTATACAACTTCGATAAATAGTGTCTATATCACTAGATCTTCTTACATATTTATTACAGAATGGAGCAGAAAAAAGGCTAAAAGGAACGTAACAATGCTTTAAATTTTTTATTCGGCGGCTTAAAGTATAAACAGATTTGTACAGTTTTAGGTGAAGGTGTAAAAAGTTTATTTATATATTTATTTATTATAATTCTTAAGGCACAGTTTATTTTTATCATGCGTTATAGATAGTAGAAACTGTAGTTTAACGAGGGCAGCCATGGATTTCTACGAAGTATAAAAATAGTTAGTCTGTGTGCTAATGATATTCAATTTTAAGAAACTAAATTACCAACTAAGCATTCTAAGCTGCCTAGCTTTTTTTTTAAAAAGCCTTTTTTTTATTTATTTTTTTCATTATAATTTTTTTAATTGAAATATCTGATTTATATACATTATCGTATCTTACCCGTCAAAAGAAATTCAGTAAGATCATGTTATCTCATGCAAGCATTAGTGCAAACTATATATTATTAAAGGACCTAAAATTTCTGATATGCAAATTACCCTTGAGTCAGACAGTAAAACGCTAAACTACACCTAACGTTGAAAATAAATAAATAAATAACTTTAAACTTAGTTTTCCGCTGTTTTTCAGTAATGAGTCTCAACCTCGTAGATAAGCTTAAATGCACCGGTAATGAGCTCGCACGGCCTAACTAACTAACCATCTGAATAAAAGGATTACGAGTTTGCGTTTTCATTGTAATTTATGTTTCAAGATAGCTGTACATTTGTGAAACCACCAGTCTTAAGGTTTCAAAACATATAACATGAAAATATAAAACTGGATTCTATTGTTATGGTAACGAGGTGAGGAGCTGGTTCAACCGGAGGGAAATGATAAAGCAACTTTAAAATTTACACAGTCATGGAGGTAAAACAGGTTTATAGACTTAAACGTAAATTATTCTGTAAAACAACTTTAAGTTAACGTCAATTATCTTATCACATAATTGTTTTGTGAGTGACCCTGCTGTAAGTAAAAGCTACTACGGAGTCAGTATTGTGTTTACTCGTTAGCAATACATCAGGCGTGCTATGCTAATTTTACAAATATTTTTGTGTACAATAACAGTTTTAAATTTTTTACGAGCGGTATAACCCGTTTGAAACGTCGAGAAATAGACGGAATAACCTTTTTAAACAATTTTATCGCGAACAAGTCCCGCTGTATAACAAAAACTATGTACTCCTTAAAATGCCGGCAATGCACTTGTGACGCCTCTAGTGTTGCGGCTGCGGTCGGTCCATGGGCGGCGATAATCGCTTTCAATCAGGCGACCCGTCAGCTTGCTAGCTTAATTATAAAAAATATGTTTATGTATAATTTCTAAGATTTCGTTCTAATCTATTTTTATTAAAAATATTTGTAAAACAAACGTTTTTACGTCATTACAGTAAGGACTAAGTAATGTAGTTTGTACAAATGTTTTTCGCGTATTTAATTATTTACTATTTCTCCGCAGAACGAAGGGTATTCCCCTACGGCTAAAAGTTTATCTTCTTAATGTTCCTGGGTAAATTTAATGCAGATAGATTCACTGGGCGTGGATAGTTTAGTAATTAATATTCCATGGCAAGACCGGTCTAGTCTCAAAGTTTATTGTCTCATTGATATTGGCCTCTGTTTGATGAGTACTAATAAAGCTAGTTGTTATTCTAAGTTATGAAAACTTGTTTCAATTAAATATAGCAAGCAAACAAACGGCATAGCTTTTCCCGACTGTTATTAATGCTGTCTTCACTTAAGTAGATACTTAAGCGAAGATTAATAGCAAAATATGCAAGAAGGATAATCTTCCATGATCTTTAAAAATTGTGTTTTTTTTTAAAAAAGGGAAGCTGTCCGATCCTGTTTGTTTTATTTATAAACAGACTAGCTTTTGCCTGCGTGTAAGTCTGTTAAAACGATAAATGGTTCACCCAAAGGTCAGCTGGAAAATAATGCATTAAGTCCGCCTTATAAAATATAATTACAGGAAGTTTATATAAATAAATAAATATGTTATTGTGATGCATAAACTATATCACTGTGAAGTTTCATCTAAACCCATTTAGTAGTTTTTGCGTGAAAGAGTAACAAACATCTAGACATCCATTCTCACAAACTTTTACCACGGGAAATGTGCATAAAAATTTTCTTTATTGTCTTTACAATATACTTAAGAGGTATTTTTTATATAAAGTCACTTCATCGAAATTAGCAGCATCGCAATATCTACCGTGTTAGTAGAGTTTGCGAGAAAAATTTCTTCCATGATTTGATAGCAATCAAAACTGTAAATTTTTCGCTGGAGGCGCGCATAGCCCAGTTGCACTCGGTGATTAGAAACAATCAGCGAGGGCAAGCAACGACGGCGCGGTTAGTACCTGGATAGGTGACCGCTGGTGGCAAGTTACCATGAGCGTCTCCGTGATTCGGAGGTCACGTTAAGCAGTCGATCCCGGTTGTTATCATAGGATAACAGTCGTGAAGCTTAGTTGGAGGCCTTCGGGCGGCTTGAAAACATCCAACGGTAAGATTACGTAGCCACAACGTTGTCTTGCCAGTCCCCAACCCGCACTTGGCCAGCGTGGGGACGTATGGCCTTAACCCTCTCCTAAGAAGAGACCCGAGCCCAGCAGTGGGACATTATGGGTTGTTGATTGATTGATTGATTGAAAACTGTGAATAAGTATAAAATAACTGTACACAAATATGAAATTACGATGACGTCATTGGCCGTGTAAAAATCGGGCACGGCGTTTGAATAGTTCAAATTTAGTCAGTGTTTTAAATAAAATTTCAGTTTGAAATTTTTCTTTATTATTTTCAAGCCTATTAGTTTTTTTTCTTTGTAAAAAAACATAAATGCTAATCATTTAAGAACTAAAAAAACATGCATATTCCCCATTTTTGTAGAATCAATACATCGTTTAGCATGATATAACTTTGTAAAACCACTGAACTCAAACCATGTCTTACTTTAAGAAGAAACCAAGGCAGTGAAAGAATAGAAAATTAAATCTAGCAGTAAATAGTAATCAAAATAGTATCCCGTAATTATTAAATAAAAGGGAGAAGCCAAAGTGGTATGTAGCTAGAAAGACCTATGTCCAGCAGTGGATTGTGATAGACTGATGGTGATAATGATGATAGTTAAATATAATATAAGGTGTTGTGATCTTATATTATATTTAACTATCATCATCATTATTTATTTGAGTTTTCTCAAATATAAATTGTTCTGAAACTTAACAATTGCCTTTGCATTAAATGAAAATCATAGAAGAATATTCATTCACGGTGAGTATAATACAACTTTTAAATTTCCTACGGCAAATGATGTCGCTTCAGTTTCCTCGATGGACTCGTGCATTGTGATAGCAGCTTGTACATACATTTATCATACATTCCCACTCTATTTTCTTAACGGCTTTTATTTCATGAAAATGAATTTATGTAAGTATTTCGTGCTTATTTACTGGATGTAAACTGCTAGAGTATTATCAAAAGCTTATCAAGTATTTTTTTTATAAAATTAACATAAATATAATGAGGGTGAACGTTAAAAATATAACAAATAATAAAACGATTTCTACAATCATCACGACGCCCACTGTCAGATGAAAACTGGTTATAATCATAAAATTATTTTTTATATTTGTTAGCGGGACGGTTTGTTGTAGGTTAAATTTTACTACTTTAGTGACCAGCCGCGAGAGGGCTACGTTTCGCGTTTACCAGTTTTCAGATCCCTCCCTTAATAGTGGCACACCGTGTGGTTTTAATCGGTTCTATTCAAACACACCATTCCACCACAACGAATGCCGGCCCAAGGGGGTTTCCACACGTAAAGAAATATGCTAAATTTTAATAACAGCTCACTTGACGAGAATCAGCTGAACAAAGTACATACATATTTGTACATGGTCGTTTATATGTTATGCTCCTGAATGTAAACTGTTTTAACTGGTGTACAATAAAGTTATTCTACATATTTTGTTGAAAAAGTCTTTTTTTGATGTTTTACGCAAAAAGTTGTGTAAGAAGTGAATATCTACTTAGAAACTTTATTTAAAAAAAAATTATATAACTACAAATTATTTATCATTTTTCCTTAAGATTTTTTTCAATTTTACCCGGTCGGATTAAAGAACTGCGGAATTTAAAAACTAATATTGTGTTTAAGCCCTTATTCCTTTAACAAAGAAACCTTAATATTATAAGGAACCCAGTTGAATGTACCCACTGGAAGAATCTCGAAATTGAAAGAAATTGTCTTCGAATTTAGTTCACACACGAACAAGCAGAAGATATTTCGAAGAAGGACAATGTATTAGATACTTATTTTATATCTATTTTAAATATTTTAGCATCATTATAAAACCAATTACGCCTCGGTGGCGTAGTGGTAGCGTATGCGACTGCTGTGCTTGAGGTCTCGGGTTTGATTTCCGGGTCGGATCAAATGTTTGTATGATCTGCAAGTATTTGCTTCGAAGTTTGAATGTTTTCTATGTATAATATGTATGTATTTACAAAAAAAAGTATATTTGTATTTATATCAGTTGTCTAGTACCCATTACACAAGCTCTGCTTAGCTTGGGACTAGATGGCGTTGTGTGTTAGATGTCCAAATATTTATTATTTATTTTATTTATTAATTATATTATTAGGTTTCATGAAAGCTAGCACGTAAAATGTAATGGTATTGCAAACCTAACCAACCAGTTTGTAAAATTATATTAGACACCATTCTAAAGGAATTGCTGGCTTTAAATTTATCGTTTTTTGTTGTTGTTGTTGTTGTTGAAAATGCTGTAGGAATACGTTTTCTTGTGTTTAAATTATATACAATCGATGAAAATTATAGACTGAGACCAAGGAACGTGTTAAAAGTTATTCGTGGTAATAAATTAATAAACAATTACAGACAAGTTAATAATAGACATAAGTACGATTGTGTCCATAAAAAAAATATTTTTCTAAGTGCGACTTCCGTGCTTAAAACAATTGGTGTTATATTTAAAAAAATAAATAAATTATCTGTTAAACTCGACAAGATTAGTCTTAGCTAAATTTATATAATTTATTATCACCGTACAGAGGATTATATCCAAAAGTAGTAGCGGAAAGATTTCCGACCCAGGTTTGTCCAACGATCTCAACACAGAACAGGTAACTAAAACTAACTGATCCTAACCTTGTTACTGAAAGGGAACGAAATAAAGGTTCACGATACGCCTAAAGATCAATTCCATTTCTAAGAGTAAAAATAAATATAAAGTAAATCAAATTGTTGGGCGAGAATATGTGTGTTCGGAATACTTAAATCTTATGATATGTGCTTAAGGAATTACTCGGAGCATTTCAAGCGTGGGAAAAGTTTTAGTTTCAAAACTTTTCACAGGCTTTTGTGTAGTTTATCCTCAAATTAATCACTTAGAAAACTATTTTCACCTCACTTTGTAGCTATTTAACTGTTGCTCAACTCTTTGAATTAATCTATCACAGTCTTTAAGCGCGTCGATGCTTTTTATAAGTATTTTTAATAATATTCGATGATTACAATATTAAATCGGTGATACATATTTACAGTTTTTATCAGTTGTTAATACATATTAAAATTTAATGAGCTGCTTATGCCAGGAGGGGGCCACCTACAAACAGTGGTTGGACCTGTTCGGCGGGCGGGTTCCAGGGATCTTCTTCCGAGGTTACACCTGGTTCGCCGACTTTTAGTACCCGAGATGATGTGCGGTTTTTAGTCGGTTCTAGTCCGACATAACCATCACTCGGTGGTATCCGAGGGGATTTCCGCACAAAAAAAAATAAAGGGGCTGCTTATGCAAGTATTTTTAACAAAAAATTAATATGTTCAAATCATGATAGTGATTATACATAATACAATTTCGGTCACGGAATGAAATTTTGTTCTCATTCTTGCACCAATAATCAAGTAACATTGAACGGTTAAATGTTTTAGCTGCATTCACATAAACAGTTTCGAACAAACTTGTTTTATTATTTGTTCAACTAGTGAGGTAAACTTTCTATAAAAGATCCAGTAAATTTATAGTCTTTTATTATTGCCAAAGTTTCTAGAACCTGCAGTTACTGCACCAACTTGTGGACTAAATGAAAATTATAATATGGTGTGGGATTGTTTTATTTATTGCGTAAGTTGGTATCGCTAACTTTTCTGATTTTAGAAGCTGTGATACGGTTCGTATGGAACATTTTGTTTGTGCTAGCGATGCTGGTGATATTTAATATGGTTTATTTGAATTATACACTATGTTGACTGTATTTAAATTTGTTATAAAGCATTTGTTTTTACGTGGTGCAAGAAAATAAATATTTGGCATTATTTTTTCTTTAATGTAGCTTTTGATGTAAAAGCAGGGTATATTACTATTTGTACTATTCTTAATTTATAAAAAAAGAATAGATAATCGGAAAGAATTGTAATAGTACAGCTGCTATTAGCTGTAAGTGAGATTGATCGTGACTCCAATGGTTGCTATTATTTTATAGAATTGTTTTTAAAAATGAAAAGGGAGAATGACTTAGGTGACCATAAAAATATGTTAATTTTAAATTACACGTTATCCCTACAATTTATCCATTTACTACATTTCCATGCCTTACAGTTATTTCACATAAAACGAACACCCACAAGTTTGCAGTGTCTACTAAATGAAATGTAACGAACTCTGCCAACATTCAAACGGTGCCGAATTGTTAGAGGCAGATGTTAAGTGGCTTCAACGACGAGCTACGGAATAAATTTCTAGTTCCTCGAAGGTAAATCCTCAAAGGTACTAAGAGGACTATTCAAGTAGTATATACATGAATATTCCTTTGTTAACACACATTTAAAACTGGCGCTACAGCCTTTAAAATATTCAGAAAAATTGGAAAATTAAGATCATTTTAGTTATAATGACTACATTCTTGAGTTTTAACTTTAACTATTTTGAGATACATTCGTATAAGCAGCAGGAATAGCAATTTTGAAGTAAATTCGCAAAACAAAGTTAAGGACATTAGTAATTTGTTTATATTATGGAAACGTCTAAAATAATGTGTTAACAAATCGACACGCATATTATGGAACCGAGATTGTTTATCTTTAATTATCTATGTTTAAAAAGCTCCACAAAATAGCTGTTGTAATAGTTTCGTCACCTTGATTATGCAAAGCGTACAAGCACTTTATATGAATATTTCGACTATAACATCAAGACTAACAACCAGAAACAGAGTTTATATCAATAATACAATCACGTGCGGAGAGAAAGAGAAGAATCTTTACCTTATAAATTTATGTACAATGGTAACAAAGTAGCATACAAAACAGGCGAGCGGTTTAGGCAAAACGCAAAATGTTTATAATTTAAATTGGGAATTTACTGTGAATATATAAATTTATTTCCCATTACATAAGACAACGAGCGAGGATATTTAACTATTTTGCAAGTAGCTTAGCATCGCTAACTACTCTTCCAAAAACTTGAAGTACGAATTTTTTTGATTCATTTTGCCCCGCATGGGCGTCGCAGCGTCGAGCCCTCCCTGCAGTCATCGGAAGAAATTTCTTGCAACCGGCCGCTATAGCCTTCTGCGATGACGTCATTTTACAGAAAGAGGCGGCGGAGAGGGCTCGGGAGGACGACCTCCACTCAGTCCTAATTCGCCACCGGTGAAACGGGTGGCGTAGGCGCGTTTACCAGCGCCTCATGCCGCCCTGGGTGTGACCGCGGATGGACAAGGCGGAAAATAAAATTTTCCCCTTCAGTCGCTTTAGTAGCCTCCAACTATTTAGGCAACGCTACTTGTGGATCGTTCCTGGATCCCTCCTGTCTCAGGCACAGAGTGGCATACTGTGTGGTTTTAGTCGATCCGAACCGACACACCACCCCGTCGAAAACGTCGGCATCGGATACACCCCACAAATTGTGTCTCAGGCGTACGTCGTCAATCACACGAATATTGTCCACATCGCCATTCTACTTTTCTGTACACGGAACCCGCTCGGCTTAACACAAAAACGCTCACTGAAGACAGAGGCGCGCGAGCGATGGTCAGCACCGACCGATAAGCGGCGCTGAGACGTGACGCGGATGGCCGCTGAGCTGTCGGCGACCACCGTCTGCGTTGACAGCTGTGCGATATTCAAAAACGCTTCCTATGATTTCATATATTTTGTCTAACAGCGCTGACGATCAGCGAGTTGCCGGTATGACTCTAGAACTAGTAATCCTTTTAATATTATAAACGCGAAAGTTTGTATATATGGATGTTTGTTACTCTTTTACGTGAAAACTACTCAACGGATTTGGATGAAACTTTACAGTAATATAGCTGATACATCAATACAACACATAGACTACTATTTGCCGCGATAGCCGACATATACGCGGGCGGAGTCGCGGGCATAAATTAGTTTTAATATATATCCGCGTTTTTAGTTTTCTTTACAGTTTTTAGTTCGTAAATGTCCGATTGAATTTTTATTTGAGTTTGGTTAAAGCAGATGGCTTTTCCGCGATGAGTAATATAAAACAAACACGAGGGACTGTTGCCATAAAGGAATAGCAATTTGTCGCTACGTCCACCAGTAATAATAGAGTTTACCCTGAATAGTTTTGTATTAGTTGAAGTAGCGTTTAGCCTAAATAAAGTAGACTTCAAGTCCCTTGGGGAAAACCAATACAAAGATCTAAGCTTATACGTTCACTTTATAGTTTTAAAGATTTCTAAGATTCTGTTAGTACTTGGATATACTTAGATTACCTATACGCTTTTGAACTCACTCATATTTAAGTATGAGGACATTTTATCGTAGCTGGCTTGTTGGCTTAGGAGCTAGCGACCTTGACTATTAAGTCACGGGTCGTGATTTCTCAGACTGCCTAGTTGGCGTAGTGATAGCGGACGCGACTACTGTGCATGAGGTTTCGGGTTCGATTCCCGGTTCGGTCTAAATGTGTATGTGATCTGCAACTATTAGTTTAGAATTAACAAAACAATGGATTGTTAACAAAAAAAATACATATAATATGTATTATTATCAGTTATCTAGTACCCCTAATACAAGCTCTGCTTATTTTGCTTTGCTGCTTGCTTTTGACTTTGACTATTTGATCAATTGTGGGGTGGTTATAAATAAATTTAACAAATATGCCAAGAGTTGAGCGCTCACCGCCAGCTACTCCCGCGCAAGAGATCAATGTACAACCTGTTTTTTCAACACCGGAAGTAAACCAATACTTCGTGTATTGGTTTACTTACGGTGAAATTTCAAATACTACTTCACGGATAAAGCGCTTGCGACCTGATTTCTGTCCGGAATGCGAATTGGAATCTTTCGAGGAAAAGATAATGAATATGCTTACCTTGTGGAAGGATGGACAGGATGCTCTGCTTGAGAAATTGTCATCGGAAATATCTACAATTAAGCTTCAAAATACGGACATCAAAAAAACTAATGCTGATGTATTGGAGTCAATCGAATTTCTAAGTGCTGACTATGAATCGCTTAAAACATCATTACAAAACCTGGAAAAGGAAAATAGCGAACAACGCCATTATATAATGGACCTTGAAAAGAAAGTGATGGATTTACAACTCAAGTCGCGTTCATCGAGGATGTCATCCCGCAGAAGAAGGTGGCGGAGAAGGCCCGAGAGGCAAGGAGAAGGACGATCTCCACGTGGACCCGATCCACCACCGGCGAACCGGCGGAGGCGCGCCTATAAGCGCCTCATGCCACCCTGAGTGTGGCCGCGGATGGATAGGACGGGTTTTCCCCTCCATCCACTTTACAAGCCAGCCGCGAGGGGGTGACGTTACACGTGTGCCGTGCCGTACGTCGCCCAAACTGAGAGCTTATTACAGCAGACGATGCCCGTTTCAGTACGGGCAGGCGCTGGGAGGGGTCCGGATGACGTAAGAAAGCGGTTCCCGGATACCTTCCGTCTCAGGCGCAGAATGGCACACCGTGTTGTTTTAGTCGGTTCGATTCCGACACACCGCCCCCCCGCAAACCTCGGTGGGGTCAAGGGTTGAGGGGGTTGGCATACGTAAAAAAAAAGTAGTTTAAGCGGTCGCCACGCCGCTTTCTACTGCGCCAAGTGCTTTGGGTCTAAATCCCGCATGGGATATCACTTTGTTGTTCTGAACTTGTGTGTTCTTTGCGTCCGTTGTGAGTATATTTTTTTAAGACACTGTGACACAGGAGCAAGGAGTAGTCTTAAAAATTACATAAAAATAAGTAACATTAATTTACATACTACCACCACACATAAGTGCATAATGATTATAACCCATTACTATCCACGCATGAACATCAATAAGAACCAGTTACAAAGTTGTAAATGTAAACTGTTTTAATTGATGTACAATAAAGCATACTAGAGGTCGCCTAGAGATTGAAATTTGACCATAATTCTTTTAAATTTTTAGTTAGAACTATTAAGAATTTCTTTTGCCCAAGGCTATTATACCTCTTTAATCCAAGATTTCATAATGGCTACTTTTGACATTCAATATGACAGTATAGACAAATATAATCATCTTTTTAGTTTGACTTTGACATAAATAAATTTGTGTATGTATGTGTCAAATGCATGGTAGTGTGTGTAATGTTTTATTTGTTGATTTAATTTAATTTATAAGCATTATTATAGAAAAATATTAGCGTTCTGCACTTGTCCTACACATAAACTATAAGTGAGCCAAATTTTAATAATCCTCTGTCCGCGCACTTTTTTAAAAAAGGGTCCGAAGTTTTTGCTTCACGCATTAACATATAGATTCTATTCTATCCTAAATGTCTCTATTCGAAACTTGTGAATCCAAAATCTGTATTTATTTAACAGTTAAATTGACATTAGTCCATCAGGGACTTTATCGACATGTAATTATACGGACACTTGGTGTTCCTTTAACAGCCTTTACATGATCGAGTACTAATTAGTGTAAATTTCTAAAAGTTTCTTGAAGGTAATCATTTAAGTAGAAAGGTGATAGCATGACATGAAGATGAGTAAAGTTCGCTTTAATTAAACAGGTTTCCAGTTGAAAAGTGTTACGTTAAAAAATTCAAACAACACAAGCAGCTGGCTTAGACTATTCTCCAGACTCGTATTGGTCATGGTATTTTCTGTGCATTGAACTGTAACAATTTTAATAATTCTATCTATGTTAATACATAGACAGAATTATTAAAATTGTTACAGTTCAATGCAAATAAACGCTAATCAGTTCAAAGCTAATGCTTCATAGAGATTATTAATATTATTATATTAATCCTTAAAAAATATCCTTTTATATTTAATATATCGACGAAATGTTTAACAAATAAATTCAACAAATTCCATTTTTCCATTATTCAATTCTTGCTATTTGATACGTGTCTTTGATTTCAACAGCTTATCCGATTATTGTTAATTCAGTTGGCCTACGGTTTTGAGCCCGAACATTTATGCGGACCTTTAGAGAATAAAGGAACTGAAATAAAGTAACCATTCCAAGATGTTATCTTTATTTATTCAACCTGTATTTAAAGAAAGCGTATTCAGTATTCGAAATACTTAAATTAATAAAGAAAAAATATAAGAAGGAACATTAAACAGCACATTACACCACATATTATATAAAATAATTCAGACAATATGTGTTCATATTTGTTTTTTTATGGAATAAGGGGCAAACGAGCAGATGGATTGCCTGATGGTAAGTGTATACGGCCGCCCATGGACGCCCGCAAAACCAGGGGCGTCACAAGTGCGTCGCCGGCCTCGGGAGATGGGGTGGGGGAGATGAGGGGAAGGGTAGAGGAATGGGCCTCAAGAATCATCACTCACTCGGTGAAATACAGCACAAGCACTTAATCGGCAGGGGCAAGCAAGCAGTTAATCGGATTATAGATTGAATGTAATAGCAACTACTTGTTCAAATAAGTAAATACATTGGCCGTTTAAGTAATACAGTGCTTATACTTTTAATATATTTACTAATATCCAACAAATTCATTATATAAAATAAAACTTCGCATGTCAATCAATTGTATAAAATAATTGAAATGAATAAATTATCGACCGACAACCAAGCGATCTCTAGTACTAATTGGATGTTCGGATCAACATATTGTTCTGTAAACTTTATTCAATTCAGTGGAACAATCGTACAATTTATTTCCCAAGAGAAAACCTTGCAAAACACTTGATTATAATGAGATGTTTTTTTTATTATGGTACTAGCTGCGCCTCGCGGGTTTTGTTGCTTTTGAATTGTATATTGTTTGCTATTTCCTTAGTTTTTTTTTTTCGCTTTAATCTATTTTTTCTACAATACAAGCCTAAGTTACGCATTATAACATAGCTATCTGCGTTCTTCTATTAGTCGGATATAACAGACCGAGAATGAAGAACAATCAAAAGTGAATTTCTGATGTAAGACCTTTATTTAGAGAAAAGCTGTTAAAAATTTAAAATTACAAACAGACAATTAAAATAATTGTATAGATTACTTCTGCACAAACATTTTTAGAAGTCTCAATGTAATATTTAAACAAAGCGCAAAGAAGAGCTTAATACCACTATTGATATGTTTTTCTAAACGTTCAAAATAAATATGATTTAATATTCTCTCTTTCCATGATATTGTTCAAAATGTTTCATAATTTCACTAAGGTAGTGCTATAACTTTATTAGTTGTAACAAAGGATTTTTTTAGTTTTTTATGTGATCACTTGTGCCAAACACTAGGGGAAAAGGTAAGATTATCGGTTCATCAGTAAAATTAACTAACGGCCGCCGTTCTCAATAACCTACCTCTAGTTGAAATTGAAGACGACTGTCTTATATATATTTTTTCAATATAAGGCGCTCACAGCCCAGTTGCACTCGGTGATTAGAAACAATCATCGAAGGTAAGCAACGATGGCGCGGTCAGTACCTGGATGGGTGACCGCTGGTGGCATGTTACCATGAGCGTCTCCGTAATTCGGAGGTCACGTTAAGCAGTCGGTTCCGGCTGTTATCATACGATAACAGTCGTGAAGCTTAGTTGGAGGCCTTCGGGCGGCTTAAAAACATCCAACGGCAAGGTTTACGTAGCCACAACGTATTCTTGCCAGTTCCCAACCCGCACTTGGCCAGCGTGGGGACGTATTGCCTTAACCCTCTCCTGAGAGGAGACCCGAGCCCAGCAGTGGGACATTATGGGTTGTTGTTTGTTTTTTATAATAATAATATCTTAACTGTGCAGCAGAAGATTATAATATGGACTTAAAACTAGGCATGTACATACAAGTGGCGGCCTTATTGTACGAAGGCAATCTCTTACAGGCAACCATGGTATGGAGAAAAAATTGAAATTTAAGAAAGTACAGGGTAGTTTCTGGGGTGCTAAAAGATAGATAAGACGGAAAAATTATAGTAGTATGATGTTATAGTTATAGTGAATAGTAATAAATAGAAAGGGTTCTAATAAATACAAAGAAATACAAACAAGGTGTAAGTTAGATATACAAAATAGATAACAAACTAAGTAACATATTGTGACCTAATCGACTATACAAAAAAAGAGAAAAATTTTTTAGAGACATTAGTGTGTACCTAGCAGTCTTTTAAATGCAGTTAGTGTTTATGCACGTCAACAATTTTGAAAATCGTACTCTCATTTCCAATGGCAATAACCTAAGTATTGGAGGGGTTAATCGTCAGACCACGAGATATGATCCACTTATAGTTTTTCCAGGTTAGCGTTTATATTGTTAACAGCATTAGCGATATTAACCTGTGGTGATAATAAATATACTCTATATTTGGAGATCATCTCTGTAAAGGTTATAGGATAAAGTCAGATATATAGTGATAGTATTTATAAAAACGAAGTAAAGTACACAGTGTAGTAAACAGTGTCATCAATGTTAATGCGCTGCCGGTGACCAAAAAGATAGTTGTGAAACCAGTCAATTGCAGTTGAAGATAAGATAGAAGTGTAATTGATTTAATACTTTTGTTGATATGCAGGATTAATTTTGGTTTCGGACAAATTTTATTTGTCAAAAAACAAGAACCAATATTCTTTTTATGGTAAGTTCAGACCACGGAATTCTCGGTTTTCCTCCTCCTATCACAGATTATCTGTTATTACTGTTACTTTATTTATTATTTTTATTTATTTTTATCTAGTACTGAAAACTGCTTTAAATCCATTGAGTAGTTTAGAAGAGCTAAGCTGACCGACTACGGAAGCGGCTTTATTTTATTTTATGTAAAGATTAGAAACAATCAACTCGTAGATATATTTTTTTTACCAAAATTATTACCAATATTAAAACATATGTAAAAATTAGCTTTGCCTTTGACCATTGCTACAAAGATTCAACTCAGAAAATGTTTACATAGGACGGAGTTCATTCCCAAAATGGTATCAGCATAATATATGTATCTGGTAACTTAATTATATCAATCCTTACCATTAAACCCCTCAATTCCTACTGATTAGTACAACGATAGTTTTATAACTAGGGTGAAATGTCTAAAGATAATTAGCAGGCTGGTCATTTAATCTAACGGTAAGGAGGGCAGGTTTGAGTTAGAGAATTTTCATTAGAGTTTATTTGATTACTCGTGACTAACAGGATAATGTGCTTAATCAACCTTACAAGTTTGCTTGCTTCAGTTTTAACCAGGTGCCGAAACTAGATTTCCTTTACAAGCTTTTATTTAGTTTCCCCTGTCCCGATGTTAGTCTGTAATCAAATCTTGCAAGTTAAATTTAAACCACTTTCCGATATTCGATTGAGCTAAAATTTGAAATTAGCTTTAGTTCTGATGACAATGGAATTATTTATAATCGGTATTATTATTAATTCAAAATGCCTGCTGTAAAAAATGCCGGTGTATATATTTTTGCAGAACCCACCCAATATCAAATGAAAGTTGCTGAAGTTTTTTTTTTAACAAGTAACAAAAGTTTGTTTCAATGAAACTTTTTAATAATGTCTTGTTTAAATCTACCGCTATTTCATTAGTTTTCATCAATTGTTTTTGATTTTAAATTATAGCTTTTTACAAATTGAGCCTCAATTATGGTAATAAAACTGCACACATATTATTTGTTTCAAAATACATAAATAATGTAGGTAAACTACACCCAGAGATAGAAAAAATTGAGCATATTTACTCACTATACACTACTTATTCTACACGGGAACCAAACCCACGATCGCCGGTTCTGTCAGAATTACAAATCCAACATACATCGTCATCATCATCCTTTTTTTTTTTAACGGGGGGATATCCTCATTGATGTCCTCCGCTCTGGGGAGAGAGCGAAGGGGTCTGTCAGACTTTTACTGACTAAAACCCCCCGGTTTTCCGTCTCTCCCCTCTGCCAGGGATCACGGGAATTTAAAAGGCATCCGCAATCCCCGACTGGTGCCGGCCGGCTGCTGCGGGCCACATCTCGTCAGCGAGAGGAGTGAGGTATTTGACTCCCCTCGAGACTTCAAAGAGGGGCGCACAGGAACACTAATCGCCGCCACCTCGGGTCCGGTTGGTTGGGGGCGACGGACATCCCCAAGTCCACCGCCCCGGGACCCAGTTAGGGAGGCCGGTGGAGGTCAGCGTATGCGGTGCGCCTTCTGCGGACTGAGAGAGAGGTCAGGATCTCCCTCTCCCTTTCCACAGCCTCCTTCTGCGAGATGACGGTTTCGCAGAAGGACACCACCGCGTCCCAGGACTTCTCACCGTTGACCGTAGAACGAACTACGGCCGGCAGCGAGAGGTCACTGCCTACTACAGAGATGAGGGCACGGCGCGGCCCCTCCCAAGCGGCACACTCTGCCAGCGTATGCCACGTCGTATCCTCCCGACAGTCAACGCAGTGGTGACACCGAGCGTCCGGCTCCCTGCCTATGCGACACAGGAACCTCCCGAAGCAGCCATGCCCCGAGAGGATCTGCGTCAGACGGAACGAGAGGGAGCCGTGCCTTCTCCCGAGCCACAGGTCGAGCACTGGCCGAATGGCCTCGACAGTGACTAGGCCGGCGGAAGGGCTTGAAAGCCTGTCCCGCCATTCCGCCACCAGGACCTCGCGTAGCTGTGACCGATGCAGCTCGATAACTCGCTGCGTCAGTCCTTCACCGCGGGCCCGCGCGTCCTCACGCCCCTCATGTAACGACGCGAGGACTTTTGCCTCCAGGTCCCACGGCGGAGATCCGGCCAGCACACAAGCCCCCTCATAGGAGATCGTGCGATAACCCCTAATGACTCTGACGGCCATCACCCTCTGCGGCTTCCGCAGAACGGTGATTGAACCGGCCGTCAGGTCAGCCACCCAAGTCATCATCATCCTAGCCCTAATTATTCTCAAGATAATTTGGGAGCGGCTACTAGACTAATCGGTTTTACCTGAATATCAATTATTCCGCGGAACGACTGGCATCGGACCTCCGCAACCATGAAGACGAACTGAATTCAAAGATAAAACTAGTAGTCAATAGATTTAAGGGCACTGGTTTACTAGTAACGATTGCTATAGACGTTCAGAACAATCAAAACCGACAGCCCAACGTGCTCTCCGAAGTTAGGGCGTAAAACACCGCCAAATTTATATACCCATTATACATATATAAATTCATTAGTTTTCGTCGTATGTTTTTAATTTTAAATGATAACTTTTTTAATCTGAACTACATACCTACGTATTGAAAATAAACTATATCCTGAGATAGAAATAAATATCTACTCATTACACAAATTTGTCCCAGACGGGATGTCAATCCACGACCGGCTCTACCAGGATTACTAATTCAAGCGGTGTGTAAGTTTATATGTGTAAGTTACACACATATTGATCGCTTTTTCGTATACAGTAAGGCCTCCTTTCCAATTAATTGTAAGCATCGTTAAGTAACCGTAGAATTACATAAAATGACGACACAAATTTCTAAGTACACGATGCTATAAAGGCAAAAAAGCTTATAAACGTTCTAATTTGGCACAAAACAGTCAGTGAGAATTTGTGTCTTAAAAATTATTGTTCTTTGTCTATTTCTCAACTAATTAATTACTTTTACTTCATTGAAAATATTAGCTAAGTAATAAATTAAAAATATAATTAAAAAAGAAACAACAATATTTACAAACAAGCGTCAAAAAATTCCTCCGCATCATCATCATTGCCACATGTTTTGGCGCTTTTATGTCAATGTGCTTTAATTTAAATTTATTATGGTTATTATAATATGCATTTCAACTTAGTTTTACTGATCAAAGTATATCTTGAACGAGAGTTGTCCATAACTTTCACAAAATTAATAAAAAACATAAATAACAAATGTCAGCATAAATAGAAACACTGAAATTCGAATTAATCCTGCATCTCGCAGTGAAAGTTCTTATAACTATTTCTAGTGCTGCGATTTGCACGAAAAGATAATCGCAATATTAAATATTGTTTGATTATGATGCTCCCACGGTCGATTTAGTTGAAAGTGTCAAGCTAAGAGGCTTATTCTTCTAACTATTTCATGGATTCTATTGTATAAACTTATTATCACAACCTCAAAAACTCAAATCTTAGTGTTTGATAATCTTTCTATTGGATACTTTAATACATTTCTAAAAATAAGAGCAAATAAAGAGACAGCCCAGAAATCATATAAAGTTTTCGTGTATCCTGTAAGGGTAAAAAATCTAAATATGGAAAATCAGAAACGGAGTGTGTATTATGTCTCGTTATATATCACCAAGGATGGTTTCAAAATCTCTATGATTATACATAGAATCAAGTCACTTGTGACAATTGAAGTTGCGGGTATTTATGTAACAATGTACTTGTATACAATTGCTAACAAACATTTGGCATAACCTCATACAGGTCATTGTACAAATTTTATAGACTTAATTCTCTTAACCGGATTTTTCAAATGCTACAAAGCAATTCATTATTATACTTCGTACCCTCGTACCTTCCTCTATTCTTCAATCATTTGATTTAAAAGGCTTTGGCAAGTAAACATCTTAAAAGTGTCGGATTTGAATAGAAACATAATTATGCAAATTCTGTCGCGTCTATCTCTATCATGAAAAATGCAAGCATCCTTATACTAAAAAGGGGTCCAATTAACATGCTAAATAGTGGTACGACATGAAAAGGTTTTATATTATAATTTATAGGGTAAAAAGAGTAATAAGATTGCGTTAAATTGTATGGGACGAAAAGTGTTAGCAATTTGCAAGTAGGGTAATTGTACTGTTAAAGAATTGATTAGATGAGATCAAATAAATTTGTTCATGACTTTATTAATAATTGTATTACGTTTTTGAACAATGAACCGTGTACTATACTATATACTATCTGTGCACTTTTTAAAAGCGTGTTCGCTTTTACAAGCTATACCTGTACGTTTGTTTGTAACCGACTTTGATAAGTGTCTTTTACCAAACCATATTTTTTGTCATTATAGTAAAGAGGAATAACCTCTTCTTATTTATATAAGACTTTATTATAATATAATTTTATTATAATTTAAGACATATTTTCAGAAAAAGTGTGCAATTTATAAATTTGGCTGTCTACGCTTACAATAATTAAAATATATTTTATAATGTGGCAGGTCATGCTTTTTTTAGATGTTATGGTTTAACGGGTTGTAACTGTCTTATAATGCTTTGACACAAAGAGATAGAGGCCAAGATTGTTCTAAAAGTGAGTGTAATCGTATTCACGCTCTCCACAGATTATGTACTTACTTCAGGTCTAGGAGTCCGTGAGTTATGTGTCCGTAAAGCATCCTCTGGTACAGGATTAATGTTATATTTTAATTAAACGTAGCATAATAAGCCCAAGTGTAAATGTAATTAAGGCTGCGATTTGAGTCATGCCCGCATTGCGCCAAAAGACAAATGTTGTAGAACATTACTTAAGAGATTTAATCACACGCAAACCTACATGAGTATAAGAAAACAAAATGTTAATCTTAACATGTTGAAATCTGACCATCAGTTATATATTTTTAACTTTATATTAGTGCAATCCTTACTAATTTTATAAATTCTAAAGTAACTGTATCTGTCTGTCTGTCACGCGTTCATGGCTAAACCGTTGTTACACTTTGATTCTTTAGGAAGGACATATGATATTTTTTTACCGCGATAACCATAATATACGAGGACGGAGCCGCGTGCAAAAGCTAGTATAAATTTACGGTTTTAACGGATTGCCGTGCCTAAGGGCTCAAGTCCCACTTATTTTTTTTAAGTATATATTTGTGCACATGCACATTTAATATATATATTTTTTTTTTTTATTTAAGCTGCCAAAATGACTCTGCCCTGCCTGATGGAAAGCATGAGCAGAATCCAAGAGTGGTGGTCACCATCCTCAATGCGAAAAAGAACAATGCAGCATGGTGACCCACACTATGGCGGCCTGGGGGGGAAAGGGGGGGGTGCGTTGGATTGGGGTATGGGCCTCCGGTATCCTCACTCACTCGATGAGACACAGCGTAAGCGCTGTTTCACACCGGTTTTCTGTGAGGCCGTGGTATCACTCCGGTCGAGCCGGCCCATTCATGCCGAAGCGTGGCTCTCCCACGGTAATATATATTGCTTATATTTAATTTGGTCTTGATGTTTCTAATAAATATGTGTTTATATCAGTTGTCTACTATTCATAGTACAAGCTCTCCTTAAAGCCTAGAAGACGTTGTGTGAATATGGTTTACTTCAGACGGCGACAGTACCAGGAATACGGCAATTATAATAATTTAATGATACTTTATTAATTAATTAATATAGGCATAATAGACCTCAAAATTACTCACTATACACCTTTAAAAACTTATTACTATTCGGTCTGAATAATGCCAATATATTCTATATGCCTTCATATTGTAGTCTTCATTATTTAATTAAATATTATATAGATTGCCACTGACTGATCGATCAAGTGTAGTATCAAAACAGTATGAAATTGATGGTTAGAAATTTATTTGATTTTTTTCTTTTTTCGTAGTATCGTTTTCAAATTCACAGTAAATACTTTTTATGAAATAAAAACGGGTAGCTAGTATATGTATTACAAATACCACAAAAGTCCATAATCTTCTTGATTATGAATAGGCAAAGAAGACGCTAAAAAATAAAACATATTTTCTCAAAGAAACCATTCAGGGAAGTTTTCTCAAAATCGTTTTTATTTGAGTTTTCTCTTTATAAATTTACTAGCAAGCTTACAAAGGAATCTTTTTATCTTATATTGAAAATATATTGTCAATTAAAATATTCCAGGATCAGTAATATATTGGGAATATTCCAAAGAGAAGGTGACTCCCCCACCCTCCTCCGCGCGATTGACGGTACTGTAACTATACTACGGCTTTGTTGACTGATATTTATTATTGCACGAAAATAAGGCGTTTATTTACTCGATCAACTATTATTAAGATTATTTCGAGCCAAGTCACGAGTAAAAGCGAACGAAGTCACGAGCAAAGACAAAGAACAAAAATTTAAGCGGTCATCGCTTCTTTCTGTACCAACTGTTCTGGCTTCAACCTATCCATGGATTCACCCCACATGTGATAGTACTTTGTGTTATTCACAAATTATTTATCCGTGTTTCATAATTAAATAATTACGAAATACTTAAATTAATATGTAAGTAAATTGACGCTACACTAGTGGGTATGAAGAATGTATTAACTTCACAACGCAAAGGTCAAACAAGGTCTGTTAGGCCATGAGTGCAAGTTATTAAATAATTTATGTAACAAAAAGCCTTTACAAGCCGTGTACACTTTAGAACGTGTTAAAATTTCATTTTAAAGTGACCTCTAACGTGACCCCCGGTGATTCGTACAGCGGAATGAATTTATACTAAGTGCATTTTATAGTAAGAATTTTATGAAACTTTGGGTAGCTACAAATTTAATTTATTTTTGTACTCCTTAGATTTTTGTACTACTAAAAGTGTTTATCGTCGTAACTAGTCGAAGGGCATGTCAGACGTGACGTCACACTTTTAAAAAGAACCCAACCACTGCTTCTTCATCATATTCTGTTACAAACCTTTATAACACTTGGATTTTTACAATATAGCTGGAACGTTCTGGCAATACTCTTACGACCTTTTATGAATCTACTTCCAATATCTTCCATCTATAGTTCATTTTGTAAACTATAGCTACTTTAGCTACTGGTTATGTATTAAAACATTTACTAATTAACCTACTTATACTATTTCTCAAGCCACTTTAATATTTCCGATAATATAGTACAATTCCTGAAAATTATGAACCAAATCTTTTTCTTGATACTGTTTTCTACCGCCAAGTATTATCAAGTCTATAACCTTAATGTGCTTAGTCTCTCCCTTGCGTCCCATCATGTGACATATGCTTTTTACACATATAACTCAGCAACAAAAGAAATTTTTGTTTTCTCTTTCTTGTATTCACGCATTGGCGGTCATTACGTTGTCATGATAAAATTAAAGGACATAAGATAACGTCGTTTAGAATAGTAATAGATATCTTATTTATACGAGATAAAAAAATAACATAAGTAACTAGAAGCGAGCAAAGCCACTTGCAGTGATTAGTGTAAAATATTTTAAACACGATTTGCTCTTAATTTAGTTAAGTAAGGAATAGATATTAATTTACTTCAACAGAATTAACTTGCAGCAATTTCGTGAGAATCATCCTAATTAATTGCTTCTGCTTTCACTTTTTTTTAGAAACTATGATGTATAACTATATACATTTAGAGTGATATGGGTGATACCGTGGAAGAACCACGCTTCGGCACGAATGGGCAGGCTCGACCGGAGTGAGCGCTGTCGTTGTGTTGAGTGAGTGAGAATACCTGAGTCACATACTCCAACTTCTCCACATCCCACTCCCCATTCCCCAAAGACCGGCAATGCACTTGTGATGCCTCTGGCGTTATGGGTGTCCTGGTCGGCGGTAATCGCTAACTATTAGGCGACACGTCTGCTCGTTTGCCCCATATCCCATTTTTTTTAAAATAATATTATAATATATTTTAATACCTCACACATCTCATTCATGGCTGTCCGATCCATATACAAATATTTCTAAATTCATTAATATCATAGATGAAATAAACCCTGACACAGAATAAGTGAAAATTAATTCAAACATTTGATTTAAAGTTTTTTAATGATATGATAACATAATTGTAATAACAGTTCATTTAGAACAACAGATATAAAGTATCCATTTCCTTAATTTAGTGTCTGATGAACTGTGAATAAATTTAGTTATTTGAAGTGTCGTTACCAAAGAATAGTAATTGAGAATTATCTTTCATAACTAGAC
This sequence comes from Hyphantria cunea, assembly GCA_003709505.1. Lineage (NCBI taxonomy): Eukaryota > Metazoa > Arthropoda > Insecta > Lepidoptera > Erebidae > Hyphantria > Hyphantria cunea. Next base: position 1,945,307 of record PKRV01000472.1, read on the forward strand.
TTTTCTCTCTAAAAATTCATATGAAACGAATAGTGAAACTTAAAATTAGTTCATAATGAAATCGACCTCTCTGCTTTCTGTGTGTAGCTTCAAACCCTACATGGGACAATTCTATATGTGATCCACAAATTGTTGTTCGGAGTCTGGGTATTTTTTATGTATTTAAGTCCCCCGGGGCAACAGGAATGTCCTTAGTGTGGGGCTTGTCTTTTAGTAGAAAATATTTAACGTTTTGGAATTCTCAAACCTAACGTAGAATTCCAATTACCTGTTGTGGACATCTATAGATTCGTGTAAAAAAAAACAAAAAGCTACACGGGAAGCTACAGTTTTGAATAAAAAAATTGTGGAGGAACGGGCCATGTCCCACCAACACAAAGGGAGGATCCTCCGACCAGGCGAGGTGATCATGCCTGGTGGGCCACTGCCCAACGGTTGATGTTGGGAAGTTGTATATATGTTAATCGGCGCGAGAACTTCTATTGCGCGATTTAGGATTGGTAGTTTCTTAGTTTTCTTCGTTGCTCGATGTTTTCGGTAAATGGCGTTGTTATGTATTTTATGTTGTTGCGCTGTATGTGGTAGTCGCCACAAAATCATCAAAATCAATCCATCCAGTCGAAAGTTCTGAGGTAACTATAAAAAAAACAGTTGAATTGTGAACCTCCTTCTTTTAAGAAGACGGTTAAGTAACATGAAGTCTTTATTATCATTCATTCATTATTACGTTTCTTAGATAACTATCATTGCGAATGTCAAAGAAAAACATAAAAAAACATCACCAGTATTTCACTGATGTCTGAACACCATCCCTCTCAATTTGATCACGTAATCAGACAACAACGTAAAAATGGCGATTATGTTAACTGCTCGGAATTACGTGAAATGCACAAAGTCATTTGGTGTAAATGTCTACAATGTCCAAGCACCATTGAAATAAAAAAGGACAATAAGTACTCCTAAATAGGGTAGAAAAACAAACCTAATAATCTCGAAATTACATTGCCGAAAATATAATATCATAGAGTTAATTTTCTAGTCTTTAACCTAAGCGAAACCTACTAGGAAAAACTTTTATGATTCTTCTGATGGAACTTGTATTGTTATTGCAGACAATGACTACTTATAATTCAACGCAAAAACTAACCAATCGTGGAACTTATTCAAAACGCAGACACGTCTGAAATGATTTAATTTATTAATTACTTACTTGTTAGTGTTTACAAGTAAAGATATAATGTATTACATATCCTTCTATACTAGCTTTACCTTAAGATTTCTTTCACCATTTGCTTGCAGAATACGGCGCTTAAAAAATTTTCAATATTTATAATGTGAGCGGAGTAACTTATAAAAGCAACGACATCCCAATTTTAAGGTAAATATTTGAATAATGGGTACGAGTCTCTGGTACCTTTGTGTACCTACCTAAATAACCAATCTTTTAAAAACACTATACCTATTTTTACAAAACGTGCTGTACGAATTTTTCGTAATAGTATTTATTTAAACCGTCAAAATCTGTTAAAAATAAAGAGAATATTTTAACACATTACATTAACTAGGGCTATTCAGAAATTTCCGTATGCCATTAAAATATTTTGCCGTTTAATAGTAATTAAAGAATTAGGTTGTATTTGTGATGTCATCATCAAGATTTCTTATTGAAATGAACATATAATGACTTTAATTATGTCTCGTTTCCATGCTAACGGCCCTATTATAAATTTACTTAAATTAAAACCATGAAAAAATAGACTTCGTGTCTCAGCTGCTTTAATATGTACAAAATTAGTATACAAGTTACAAAATAGACTCGTTAATGGTAGAAGTTTATACTCAGTTTAAAAAGAACTGTCATAAAATTAGTTTGTATTTCAGTATTTACAACATGTTGTGTTTCTACAACATGGCGGTATTCCACTCGGCTCTTTTGATTTATTCATTCAAACATATGATAAGGTAGCCGAGGTTCAGGTGTATGCGCACTCAGCTTCGGCAGATGCTAGAAAAACAAGGAGCATTTATTACAAAGTTTGTCCGAAACTGACTGACGCAGCTAGTGAATACATAAAATTAGACCATGTCTAACTTTTGAACAAAGGTACACCAGGGAGATCGTTGTTTTACGCAAACAGTTTCCACAACGATCAAAATTACCTTGTTTTTCGCACTGTTTTTTGGTATTCAAATATTATTTTACAACTTTTTGACATAGATAGCAAGCCCGGCCTTTATTTCTGTTCTCAGTATTTCACTAATCCAACTTAGTACATTGGCAAAAATTCAATTAGTCTATGTTTTTAATTTGAAGATGATAATAAATAAAAAAAGGAGTATGGTTTCTAAATTTGTTAGAAAACAAACAAGCCTAGACAAGCTATAGTTTTTGATAACTTTAGAAATTTATCTCTCTTTTATTTTACTGAAATGAATATATTCTGAAGTAATTATACAACTGTGTATCATGTGTTTTTGTATCAAAGGCGCTTATTGTTTTAATTGAAAAGGTATCACTAAATATCGGTTAGCGTGCTATTAATATATTTGTCAATTTGTCGCGCACATACTTAATGTAAATCGAAGATATATTATTGTCTCATAGATCACATTGTCAGAACTGGACCAAATTAAAATGGGACACACGAGAAATACCAGGTTTCAAATAAAAAAAAAATCAAAATCGGATCAATCAGTCAAAAGTTCTGAGGTCTGAATCAGTCAAAAATAAAAATGCAGTCTAATTGATAGCCTACTCCTATTCTAAAAGTAAAGTCTATGCTATGTTTGTGGTCACTAAATCTAAAAAAGTACATGTACTACTTTTATATTACTTCTAATAATGAATTATGTTTTCATATAATTAATGATATAATGAATAATAACAGACATAGATGGCCGAACATATACACATTCGTGAATAAACATAAACAAATTTTATTGATTCTGTGTCAACTTAAAGGCTTTCCAAAATATTTACTTTAAATTATCTTTGATAACGGCACGTGAATGTAAAATGAAAAAGAAGCGTCAACGTAAACACCGTATCGCGTGGCTTTCGTACGCCTTAATTCCATTTTATCGTTATCGGCATGACTCTCCAACACTGATTAATTGGGACATCGGTGATGTTAAACAAATAAAAAATGCTCTTTTCACAGCTTTACGTGACCTTGAAACACAGCTCTTTATTTTTCATTTACAGTTTCTTTCAATATAATTCTGATAAGCTTTGAATTAAAAAAAAAGATTGTTTATATTTCTATTGGGAAGTTTACAAGAAAACATTCACCCCGCATCGTAAGCAATTCTGGATTTATAATTATGTGTATATCACTCAAAAGAAGTAAGATTTTGAATTTTCTAATGCTAGTTAATATAATTGTTCTATTTAAACCGTGTTCTTAATATAATCAACCAAACTCTTCATTCTTCTTCTATGTCATGTCAGTAATATTGTGTTAATTATATAAAATTATATGATGAAAGAAATAATTGTGAAACGTTGACCTTGCGTTAAATCCGATTACTGAATATGGTTTCTTTACATTAAAATGAGAAAAGTAACTAAACAAATTTATGTTAAAAGTAGATACCTATATTTAGAAAGTAACCTTTTATTTAAACCCAAAATTCTAACGAGAGTAAAGCCGCAGGCGTTCGGATCAGAATACTCGTAATTTATGTTTTATGTGAAAAAAAAGGATATTATCTCGGCTTTATCTCCCTGAATTTTATGTAAAGCCAAATCAAAGGAGGATTCATGAGTAAAAATAAAATAATTAACGTTTCTAACCACCGGTCGGCCTTTTCAGATCATAGAGTGTATTTTCGTGAATACGTGATTCAAATTAAGAATACGTTATATAATTTATGTATTTATATGTATTTATGTTTTGCTCCGAGCCTTTTGCCCGAAATTAGGTTTAAATTAGGAAATTAGGTTAGGTTATGGATGGCTTAATAACAGCATTTCCCGGCTCCCTAGCATATCAAGCAGAGAGTGACACACCGTGTGGTTTTAGCCGGTCCGATTCTGACACACCACCCGGCCGCAAACCCCGGTGGAAGTGACGGCCTGTGGGGGGTTCCACAAGTAAAAAAATGGCTTTAAGTCTACTACGTTTAACGACTACATCATATCTCCACAACAAGAGATTTAGACGACATCAAAGTTTTATAGAAAGACTTTTGTCGGACTTCTTTTAAGTCACCAACTAACCTTTAACGATTGCCAGATGGAATGGGATGGGATGGGATGGGATATGGGAATCGACACTGGCGGTTTAACGTGTTCTCAACACCACGCAGAGGTCTCAATATGTTAAGAATGGTTAGACTATGATTTGTATAATATATTAATATTAAAGAAAGTTTTATAACATAAGATAAAGAAATAACAAATGATAATTAGTAAAAAGAAATATAGAGTTCCCTGCTGTTTATACGAAAATTTATTTTATATAGTTACTTCAATTCTTGTTAAAGTTGAATAAAAATATTTTAATAAAAATATATCGTAAGAATGCCTTCAGAATACTGTTTTGAATTATTCTTCTTTCACCTAAAAAGGTACGTGGTAGTGGGCGTCTCAGGTCGTCAAATGTGAGTTATAATTTATTTTACTTTTGATACAACAATAAAGATGTTAAGGAAAAGTCTCTACGAATAATAAATTTTGATACACTATGATAAAAAAATATAAAACCAGCTGGTTTACTGAGATACCCGATACTTACTAAAATTTAGTAAGGTGTATGTATTGTGAAAATTTAGATGTAAATTAAGTAAGACATGTTATCATGTTGAAATAGCAATATGTTTGTTTTAAAAATAACTTTTTTTTAGTTGTTTTTATTTTTAATAGATTATTTTTTTACAACTTTCACCTAAAAGGGTATTTGATAGGGGGGCGTATACAGGCCCTTAAATAGTTAATAGGTTAATACATTATATTACATACGGAAGTACACTGGGACGTGTACTTCCGTTTTCAGTACGTGTTTCCACATATACCGTAGAAATAATAAATCTAAACTATACTCTCTCATATTACCATACTCTTATATGAATTAAAATCTTTAACAACTTTATGATCTGATAATACTAGTAATTTATTACTTTCTTCGTTAAAATATCTGTTTATAATGGATGTTTAATGTTAAATGAGATTCAGAAGGTATTTCGGTGTAAAGATTTAAATCCCTATGTTTCATATCAATATAATAGTACCGGTAAGTTTTTGAACCTAGCATAGGTTTTATTAAATAAATATATCCTATATGTTTCAAGTAAATATAGTCAACTAATAAGATATTATTTTAAAACAAAAAAATAACATAATTCATAACACAAACATTAGTCCTGGAAGGCAATCGAACGCACGACCTCTGGTTTAACAGGAAGGATCGCTAACCCTTATGTAATTTTTATTTTTATTACCTAACCCCTAGACCAACATGCCAGTCAAAATTCATATTTCGGACATTTAACACACAACGCCATCTAGTCCCAACTGTTATGGGCACTAAACAACTGATTTAAATACATAAATAATTTTCTTTTATATATACATACATATTATACATAGAAAACACCCAAACTCCGAAACAATTATTTGAAGATCGTACAAACACTTGGTCCGACCCTGGCATCGAGCAAGAAACCTCATGCACACAGTCGCGTACGCTACCACTGCACCAACGAGGTAGTCAAAAGAATGTTTATTCATTCAATAAAAAAAGAAAACCACAGCGTACTAAAAGTTATGAGGTTTCTGTAATAGTACAAGATTGTTGATGGTACAACGTTGGACCACCTGAGCTCTATGAAATGTGGACGGCATTAAATACTGAGGCGCTGACATTAGTTGTCCCTCTTTGTTTTGGATATTTATTTTAAACTAACCTGCTTTTTAGTAACTGTAAGATAATGTTATACGAATGAGCATGTACAATGATACATGATAGCTGCAGAATATGTAATGGAAATATAAGTCGGAGTTGATTAGAAAAGAAATGAGAAGCTTCATCTTTAAAGATTTTACTATACATTCTGAAACTGCCTCGGTGGCGAAGTGGTGGCGTATCCAACTGCTATGCTTGAGGTCTCGGGTTCGATTCCCGGGTTTATATGATCTACAAATATTTATTTCGGAGTTTGGATATTTTCTATGTATATCATGCATGTATTTACAAAAAAAAGTATATATGTATTTATATCAGTTGTCTAGTTGTCTATGCTTTTCGTTTAGATGTCCGATATATTTATTTATCCTAGAATGGTTTAGAATGTTATGGTATCATTATATACATACTTATGGCATCATCAGATAAGGCGAAACCGGTCAAGCGTAAACATAAATAAAATAGTGTAACAAGTACAAGTGATTTTAATTCTAGAATGTATTGCAACAAGTTACATCAAGCGCCGACAATCGAGATAAAAAAGATATGATGACACATCAGAAGCCAAGTAGCATTACGAAAGATTTTGCTCACTACTCGATAACATGCTTTACCCGAATATTGTTACATATACTTGAGTATAAATAAAAATTACATACCCTCAGAAGCTATATGTTTTGTGTTACAAGGGACAAAAGTGGAAATACTAAATTACTGAAACGAAATTATATGTTCTACAAAGTTTAACTTTTTTGAGTAGATGAGTTTGGTCTTTCCTAAAAGGACTATCCCTGAAAAGAAAGGACAAAACAAATTTAGGGAACATCGTCTCTTAAAGTCCGGGGAAACTTTTGAAATGCTAATAACATTCTTTCAGTAAGTAAAAAGTATATTAATAAGTAGTAATAATTATAACTTTAATCACAACTATCATAATTTGGTAAAAAATAATAATAAATAAATGTCATCTACTGCCACGTTGCTACTCTTTGGTTTCTCTGTTAGGTGAGTTGATCCTTCGGTAACCTCACTCACTGGGTGAACAGCAACAACCACCATATCGTAACACTGTAGATCTATTATACTACACATAGCCGTATCTATCTACCTATAAATAGTACCTACCCATTTATATAATTCCTATAATTTTGTGTAAGTATTATCGAGTCCTTCCAATTATGAGGAGTTTGGAAGTTAGGGTCTTTGCCCCGGCGTCTTGGAGAGCACGTAAAGCCACCGGTCCTGCGCTTGATCTCTCCTCAGTCGTGTCGGAAAACCGTCCCATTGAAGTATAAGAGTGAAGGAACAGAGAGTGCACCTGTGTGTGCGCACACAAATGTGCTCTTAATATCTCCTGGGTTGTCGGCTAGTCTCCGTTGAGACTAGCCGCCGTGGCTGAAATCGGCTAGGTGAATATCATAATTTTGTGTTAAGATCTCCGAAACTCGATTCACTACAAAATTTACAAAAAACACATCCCGCAATTACTTACATGCAATCAACCATCCAAAGCGATGAAGTACAGAACACGTTCGGAGCAGTCGAAACAAACAAATTGAATTATTTAATTCAAAGAGATTTCCACACTCATCAGTCGAAGTGCAAAATTAAGTTACATTTCAAAAGATAATCAGATGAATGAACATTACTTTTATGAAGTATTCACAGTGTCACAGACAGTAGAGTCATTCGTATTTTACTTCTCTTTTAGTGTCAAATATTCGTCTAAGTTTTTTAGAATAAAAATATTTCAAGGACTTTTTTATTGAACCTTTGTGAGATTTGCATTATTAGATGATGTCGTGTTAGATGAGGACGTTTATATGTGTACAATACGGAGAAGTTTTAAGTTTGACATAAGTAAGCTTATACAAAGTCATTAGCTCTAATTATCATGTAGAAATGTAACAGGCGGCGGGACGAATATCAGAATAAAATACTAAACAGAAAAAAGGATTCATTTTAACAACAACTAATTCAATAACGCAAATACATAATTATTGATCTAATCACAAGTTAAAAAGATATCACGTAACAGGTATATATATAAATGAATCTCATAGATATAAGCCTTTTCCTTTTTATCTTTTTCAATTAAAACGTAATGCACTTCAGGATTCGTTATGTGTGCATATATTTACGAAAAATATGGAAAGTGCATTCGGCGGATTTCTGATTTAAATGCAAAGCCTTGGAATGGAATCGCGTCGCTGGCAATACGATCATTTATCGGATCTCCTCCATTGTTGATGGTTAGTAATGTGTGATTTTGAAATATCCGGATATTTCAAAATATTCACTATTAAACATAGTATGAGCTACAAGATTTTAGTTTAAGTAAGTCAAGTCTGAAATATTGTTATATCGATACCCTTTTTTTTAACGGAGGGTAGTCCTCCACCCTGGGGAGAGGACGAATGGGTCTGTCAGACTTTTACTGACTAAAACCCCCCGATGTTCCATCTCTCACCTACGCTAGGGATCACGGGAACTTAAAAGCATCCGCAATCCCCGACTGGTACCGGCCCGCTGCTGCGGGCCACATCTCGTCTATAACGATACCCTAGGCCAGATTCTATTTTATCACCTGTGTGCACAAAATGAATGATTTGACTTAAAAGATATAATGAATTGAATCTACATACATGCTAAAATTTTGTTACAAATTACTATACACGGCCTCAGTAATAAATCACTTTTGCTAAAAGGCCACTGTTTAAGGTTCTAGTAATACTATTAATATAATCCGCAATATTTGCTAGTTGAGCACTCTGTATAATTTTCAGAATACTTGTAAATTTTCAATTAGTCGTAATTTAACCCATACCCACCGTCTGCCAAACTCATGAATAATGTTGTTAAGCGACCATAATGCGTTCAGAATAACGTTTTATTACCAGTAATGGTGGTCGAACGCGATGTGAATATTTATCGCGAGGACAATCTGAAAGTCAACGCAAAACACACTGGAACCAACGACGTAACTATGATTGCTGTTTTTCATTCTTTGCAGATCGCATTAAATAATTGTAATCTGTTCTGTTTTATTTTTTATTTATTTATTTATCTTCATTGCGTACATACTACAAAACACTAAATGAAATGAGTGACAAAAAAGATTAATACAACAATTGGCGGTCTTATCGCTCACGGCGATCTCTTCCAGACAACCATAACATGGACATCAGATTGCTGTGTATGATTTTTAGAAGTACACACAAGTAACACAATTATTACAATAAGATTTAAAAAAATAAGAAAATAGTAATAATAATAAAAATAAATCAATAGAGGTTCATACTATGCTTGTGTTTTACATTAGCTAGAAAACCTAATTAAGTTAACCTTACGAAACTTAAAGAGATATCTATGAGTAACTATGAATTCCAGCCCTAACTTTATTGCTAATGGATTCAGATATACTTGTATTGTTGACTGCACGGTTGGCCGAGTGGTTTAAGCAGTTTCCACGCCACTTTCTACTTTGCCAAGAACCCCCATGGTTCAAATCCCACATGGGACATTGTGTGATCCACAAATTGTTGTATTGAATCTGGGTGTTCTTTGTGACCATTTCGTGTTTGTTTGTTAAGTTCCTTGTGACATAAGATGTATATTCCTAATGCGGGAGTTGTCTTTATATAGAATTAAACAAAAATAATTGTAAACTTTTAGACAAATAATAAAAAAAAATATTATTTTTTATTTTAAGTAATAAAAAATTTGGTACACTCGTAATCTGACGAGGTCTTCTTTTTTGGGGATGTAAGTAACAAAAATAGTAATGTAAATACATTAGAGTTCAAACATAGACCTGCGAGGCAGGATATTCGGCCAACGAGGCAACGTGTCTTTTAATTTTTTTAAACATTGTCCGATGTCACAGACGCCGCCCTAAAACAAAAACAAAAACAAAAAAATTAAATAAATTAAGACTACGGTTTAGTGTATTTTATTGCGTTAACCGTTTTTATAAGCACTTTAAAAAAATAGTCCAGGAATGTTAGTCAAATGAGGGTAAGATTTTCGAAATAAGAGATAGTTGCAAACCTGTGTAAACCTTTATTTTGACACAATAAAACTTGACTCAAAACCTACCTATCGTAGGGTATTGCAAATATCTCGTTTCCTATGGGTTTTATGTTATTCGTATGTTAATAAATACTGTAGAGGATTAAATTCCCTACAATTTTTATTACACTATTTTCGAGCTGGAATACGGACTAAAAGCCTAAAGATTCTAAATTCAATTGAAATTCATACTCATTGTAATGAAAATAAAAGAGAATTAAAATTAACAGTAACGTTTGATAGCAAACACAATCCGTGTGTCGTGTCAGGGAACAGTAGGTACATAACTCAGGATGTCGGTGGGCAGGCTAACAAATGGCTAGCAATCTAATTGAATTATGTCACCTGGTATGTAGGAACCGTCTCAATTTAGTCTAATTTATAACTACACCACACACAGATATTGCAATGTCCAATGCAATGGTAAACCTAGCCAGTTAGTAAATCTTTGTTATTTAGAGTTCGAATGTTTGATCCCAGTTAGAAAAATATTTGCTTTTGAAGTTTTTTCTTTTACAATATACTGACGTATATTTTTTTCAGTTCATAGAAGTAAGCGTTATACGTTTAGATAAGTATATATTACTGACTACGTATGTTAAAAACTATATCATCCAAAAAATAACGAAATTTATAGAAAGAACTTGCATTAACTCGTTTATTATAATTCTTGTGTCATGTCGTTGCTCCCGATGAACTCCAAAACTATGAAATCGATTTTTACTTTTATTAAATTTGAGTTTTGCTGTCGCGCTTTCGATATAGCTTCAACATCACGCTTAGACCAATAGCAGCCCGTCACGATTAAAAAGTGTCACAAACGAAGTTGCGTGCATCAACTAGTATATTATAAATTTGAAACAAGATCACAACAAATATGATTACTTCAGTTGTTCCGAGATTCCTTATTTTGTGTTGGAAGTACAACATTTTTAAAAGGCCGGCAACGACTCCTCTGGTGATGCGGGTGTCTATGGGCGGCGGTAATCGCTTACCATCAGACGATACGTCAGCTCGTTTGCGACCTATATCATAAGAAAAAAAACACCCGCAATAACACGTCCAACGTCTGGAGCTGTTATATGATCAGCATTCCTTAAAATTTTCAGTCAGATACTATAATTTTTTATTAAAAATAACCCCCTAACTACTGCAAAACGTTAATTATTAATAATCTGAGGAGTTTACAAAATATTAATGATAATTCAGATCTAGACTAAATAATTATATATAAACTCATTTTCTCAACTTTCCCCATCTCATATTTTGTTTGTACAGTAAAATATGTTTATAAAGTAATAGAAAACACTAAATACTTTCAGTGATTTCTACCATTTGATTTGCTTTTATTTTATTAGGACTTTTCTAGAACTAGAATGACGTCAACTTATTTTTATGCTCATTCAATATCACGTTACTGCTAATGTGCGTGAAAGCAGTCAAAAAGGTATATGAAAGTAAGGTAATGTAGTTACAGTGAAATAGCTTTCGGTTCTTTTGTCGCACACATGACCTTTCGTATTGTCTGAATTTGTAAGTTTAACAATTACGTACGCATCTGATATGTTTTCGATAAAAGAAAACCTTTTAAAGGAACTTTCCTATCTATTTATCTAAGAAAGAGTTCCTTTTGTAGATAAATGAAGTATTTTAATGAAATTGTAACATGAATAAACGACAAAGACGTTCCATTTAAAATGGTTTACAAGTCAATTAAAACAAAATGTTAAAGTAATGTTATCCTATTCTTATCCCCAAATTTGTTTCGTCTTTTTTTTCAGGGTTGGTCCACTTGGGAAAGGACGAACTTATCTGCTGAAACAAAAAGTAATTACAACTATGTTCATATAGGTAAGCTAATTGCAGAATATATTCTGCAATTTGCTTACGTTTACGATTTATTTCAATTCATTATATTTCCTTTCTGTTCCGTTCCATTTCACTCTGCTCCGCTCCTTTCCACTCCGCTCAGCTCCACTCCACTTCACTCCAATCCACCCCATTCACTCCACTCCACATCCACTTTACTCTACTTCATTTAATTTTGTTTCATTTATCATAAGTTTTCTAGCATAAAACTAAGACTGTCTAATGCTTTCATTATACTCGTAAGCTTATATGTAGCTACAGCTGTATAAAGTCCTGTAATAAACACACTATGCCTAATTAATAAAAATATTCTACGTATTATTTTAAGTTCGTCACAGAAATGTCTGTGATTTTTTTTATGTTTCACTAAATTGTAATATATAATTAAAATCGGATATTTTCCGGTCACGAATATGCTTTTATTTCATTCCTTTTTTGTAAAGTTTCGAACGAATTTATAATTGAAATTATCGATAAATGTATTTATATTTAGATGGCACACAAAGATTAATTCAAATATGTATATCTTTCTCTAGAAGATAGGTACCTAACCATTGCTTTCTTTGTTATTATTCAACCCAAAAAGTAAAAAGTTCACACATAGCAAATAGATGAATAGGAGATTGTGTGCTACGGCGGAGAAACTTTGTACGGAGCTACGAAAAAGCTACGAATTCATTGGTATCATAATATGTAGAAATGGGCACTCTCGCGTTTTTAATCTACGAGTATGCTAAAAATTGGATAGCTGTTGAGTTCTTTTTACTCTATTGTTTATTTTGTTGGCCAGTATAACATGAACTATCATTGTCTATTGTTGTATTATTAATTTTTGTTGCATGTCTATTAGTGGAATATGGTAGAATGACAAAAAATGCACAGTATCCATATTTTATACAAATATTGGCAACTTAAATTATTAAATTTCCTGTGAAGAGAGATTTCCTTAGGATTTATGACATGTAAATCAATATATTATAAATTCTTAGTAGAAAGTTAGTAAAAGAAAGTGTGAAAGTCTTTTGTTACTTGAATTAATTACTAAAAAGCAAATCGACCATTTATAAAATATGGAATAAAAAAGCATATTTTACTTCTTGTGAGTTTAAAATTGTGCATTTCTTGAATAAATTACCTAAGGGCAAATTCAAATTTTGAGGGAAAAAAAATATTTGTTTGGTATAATAGCAAAACCAAAACAAACTTTTGTCTGCGCTGGTAAACACTTGACCGATAACTTTAAAGAAGAAAACTTAGTTATAACTTCAAAAATAAGTTCACTCTGAAACAAGCAACAAGGATAAGAAGCAGAACAATTCGTAAAGAAACCGTAAAAAAGCGGTATCAGAATAATTTCATTAATGTACGTCTCCCATGTCAACCGTTTATGGACTCTTGCTAACTTTAAATTATCTTTTTATTGCTCAACTTGATATTCGCTGCTACTCGACGAAATTTACGCTGACGCATGGAAATATTTACATTAAGCTTCAGTCTGCCGTCCTAATTATATTTCATTAGTCTTTTACACCAGGGTCAAAGAGGTGTTGTAATTCTAAATTAAATAACAATCTTGTTTAAATTTAAAACAAGACTATATGAAGGATGAACTTTCACATAAATTATAGGCTTGAAGTCATGAATTATGAAAAATGAAAAAAATAATGTATACTATAACTACAAAACAAAACAATGAAATGAGAAACTCAAGACTGTAAATAAATTGAAGAGAGAACAGCAAAAAGAAGAAGAATAGAAGAAAAAGATAGGAAAACTATAAATGTAATATACCGTATATGTTTCATTCCGTGATATGTTTGTGCAGATAAACGTAATCTCACAACTACTTGTGACCTTTGCTAATGCAACCTTTGAAATTATCGCTTTACTTTACTCAAAACTATATATAATTGTATAATTCTATAATAACAATAAAATCATTATCATATGCCTGCTTGCCTCGGTGGCTCAGTGGTAGCGTACGCGACTGCTGTCCATGAGGTCTTGGGTTCGAATCCTAGGTCGGACCAAACGTTTGTATGATCTGTAAATATTCGTTTCGGAGTTTGGGTGTTTTCTTTGTATAATATGTATGTATTTACGAAAAAAAAGTATTTATGTATTCGTATCAGTTGTCTAGTACCCATAATACAAGCTCTGCTTAGTTTGGGACTAGATGGCGTTGTGTGTTAGATGTCCGAAATATTTATTTATTCAATTATTTATTTATATCGTCAATCCCATAATTCACGCCGACTCCCGTTTTACACTATGATTACATGGTTTCCGTTTCACTATTAAAACTTCTAATGTCTATTGATTTCTAGCCCGAGTATCCAAAAGACTCATTCCTGTTTTTATATTCTCTAAAATAATTATTTCAATGACTTTCTATTCAGAAATAATGATGTCACTATTTAGAGAAATACACTAGGGATATATGTTTATAAAAGTTAAATTTCACGATTTATTTATACACAGAAAGACATAAACGAAAGATAGACTGTTATTTCTTTAATATAAAATCTTAGGTATGCGTCAACTGGATGGCAGATCTTATTAATTCACAAAGCCATTAGGGTACTCTTGCAGTGCTCGCTCGATGAAATACTGATTGAGAGTTTCTAAACCACCAATGGTAAAAAATTACCGACTCGTCCAGTACATCGAAATAATCATTTATTAATATAGAATATTATGAATCAATAAAATAAGAGGAATCTAAATCGCTAAAACAAGATTGGCCTGCAAATGTTTACCAAACATAAATCATTATTTGGGCTACCTCCCGAACCCGCTATACATTAGCATCAACAAACACTGAACAAAAATTATTACCAATAAAATAAATTCCGTAGCTTTAACAATAAATATAAAAACGCAAATGTTCATTGGCATCACAGATAATGTTATTATCTATTTCTGGGTTTTCGTCAAAATTATAATAAAATATTCGTTTTATTATTATCTTATCATCAGTGTTCAAATTACGGTAAGTAAAAGATAACTGGGCCTTTCCATTCGTACGCCACATAGATTGATTTTTGGCTTCTCACAACGAGAAAAGCTTTATACCCAGTAGTGGTCAGCGATAGACTAATGATGACGAAAGACGAAAACTATGGTTTCTTTATAATTATGAAGTAGTATTAGTATTTTTTATGTATGGCGTGCCAAAATGACTTTACTGTACCTGATGGAAAGCATAAGCTAAATCCAACTGTGGTGGTCACCACACTCATGGCACGGAGGTGGCGCCCTCCATGGCGGTCTAGTGATGCTTCTGCATTATTGAGATTCCGGCTTTGCACTCACCAACGAAACACCACAGCACGAACGCTTGTCATTTTGTGTTGATTTTCTCTTAGAGGGTTGTGCCGCCCCGGTCGAGCTGGCCCGTTAGTGCTGAAATCAGCGTGGCTCTACTACCTTGTAAATGGTTAGTTATTTAATTTTTTGGTCTTTTGTATCAAAAAACAACCTATTAAAAAGCTCAACGAACTACATTATCATTCATTACAAGAGTTAAAATACAACGCAGTAACTCAAAAATTATAGTTCTAAGATAAAACATGTATACACGTAGACTACTTTTCATGTATAATATTATAAAGAGAAAAAGTTTGTGACATTTTAGAGGGTAATCAGTAGGTCAATTAAATACTGAACAAATATTAAGAATTCTTTAACCAATAGACAGCTACATTATTTGGGACTGACTATATTAAAAGATTTTGTTTAGTTTCACCTGTCCCGATGTTTGTCTGTAATCAAATCTTGCAAGTTAAATTTGTACCACTTCCCCGATTTCCAATCAGGCTTAAAATTTGAAATATACCTTCATTATAATCAGACAATGCAATTATATATAATTTGTATTGTTATTAATCCAAAATGGCCACGTAACAAAATGGCGGCTTACATAATTCTGAACAACCAACCTAATATGGGTATCAAATGAAAAGGCTTAAGGTTATTTTTTTTTAACAAGTAATAAAAGCTTCTTTTTTTAGACAAGACTTTTTAAATTAATCACTTGTTTCAATCAGAAAAATAGATACCGGGATATAGGACAAACACGCGTACTGAGCCGCGAGCAAAAGCTAGTACTCAATAATCAGCTAAGTAATTACTGGTAAACTTTCTAAGTCGATATTCGGTTTCATTACAATAGAATATATAACGAACTTTATTCACTATTAAAACATAATTCTCCTCATTAAGAGTGCTTATGTGGGTGTATGTTAATTTCTATATATATGTTTACCAATCAACGTGTAATCGTAACAAAGGGACGTCTCTTCAAATAATAATAATATTTATTTATTTCGTCAAATATTTACATGCTGTAGTATAGTGGGAGAACCACGCTTCAGCATACATGGGCCGGCACGACCGGAGTGATACCACGGTCTCACAGAAAACCGGTGTGAAACAGCGCCTGCACTGTGTTTCACCGACTGAGTGAGGATACCAGAGGTCCTTAATCCAATTCTTCCCCTCATCCCCCTTCCCACCCTCCAAGGCCGGCAACGCACTTGTGACGCCTCTGGTGTTGCGGATGTCCATTGGCGGCGTTAATCGCTTACCATCAGGCGATACATCTGCTCGCTTGCTACCTATTCCAGAAAAAAAAACTATAATTTGACATTTTGATTTATAATAAACAATAATTAGACTAAATTACACTAACGTTAAACTAAAGTAATGATTTTGGTTTAGAATTTTTTCTGTGATTTCTTGTATATTGAGTTATTAAAAATTTTGTAGCCTGCCTGCCGTAGGATAAACCTCAAACCTTAACTGTGACGGCCCTAGCAAGTTCTGGCCACCAGGATCATAAGGGGGTACCGCACAATCACCTTGCCGGAACTCCACCATAGGACCCTTAGGCGAGAGCCTACTTTACAAGTGGCGGGAGGAAGGAGTCATCCAAAAACCGTAAGTGGCCCGAGGTACTTCGGGGTTCCAGGTTTTTCCTTTATAGAATGCACCTAGCTCTCCGTCTTCTAGGCACATTCTAAAAATATAAACTAATTATTGCACTCTTTTGATTCGAATACTCGAAAAGAAACTAAAGCTTGTATGACTGGTTTTATGCTCTCAAGTGTTTTAAATACTAAATTGATAAAGATATTAAAAGAGACCCCGCCCTTAACGTTAATTAAAGTAACAAAGGTTCACTATAAACTAGGATTTGCAGCATCATATCGTGTGTGGCATCTTTAGAACAGAATAGCCCGCGGCGAAGAACGGGTTGATTGCGGGTTGAAATTATGCCTACATTCAATAACAATAGACTTCGGATCCATATTGGGTTAACTATTGTATACATCGAAGTTTGAATACGTCGTTTATATATAAGTTAAAATTAACATGAAATTCATAGCCTGGGAATATGGTTTTCAATTTAATTTTCTTTGTTTTCAGAAACTATTTTGTGCTTTGTAGAAACAAAAGATTTTAGTCATTTATTCTCTTAATTAGGATAAACCAATATCGGTAATATTGCTGAGATGTAAAATAGTTTTGATAGGCATACATAACAAATATTTTTAGTCTAGTGCAGCCGATTTGTCTTCATTTTAGTTCGTATTTGGTTGGTTTAATAAAATGTAGTTATTTTATTATTATCACTATAAAAAAACAATAGAAGGGAATAAAACCTTTTGCGAATGGCGTAATAGTAGTTGAAGCTGTCACCTCCAGTTTTGTGGTTCGATCCCCATATGAGACAACACTTTGCGTAATAGGTATTCTAAGCCAAGCCAATACGAAGTATGCTTATATCGGAACACTATAATGCTGGGCATCGCATAATACGTTTCATGCTTAAGTGTAATACTAAAACAGTGGCTAAAGTGTCAACTTGATTCGGTAATACATACACGTATATGTGCGTGTGTATGTATATCTTTTCGTAAACAAAGCAAAATAATATGTTAATATTGTAAGTGATATTGTATACACGTGACGGCCCTAGCAAGTTCTGGCCACCAGGATCATAAGGGGGTACCGCACAATCACCTTGCCGGAACTCCACCATAGGACCCTCAGGCGAGAGCCCTTGCGGCACTTTACAAGTGGCGAGAGGAAGGAGTCATCATACATGTAAGGGGACATAAAACAAATTAACGCAACTCACACATAACAAAAGAAACAGGTGTCAGATCTTTTCGTAATTTCGTAATTTTTAAAACTTATACCACCAAAATATTATGTAGGCAACGTAAGTTTGCACATTATTCATATTTTTACAATTAAGTAATTGAAATCGATCACGGGTAACTTCACAAAAATTGTTTTAAAAATCTCTCTCCTCTCTGATTCTCTTTAAATATCTCAGGCAGATATCTTTAGTTTTTCTATGAACAGAGCATAATTTTAAAACATATTATACATTTTCTATTTCACATGAAATTTCTTAACACGTACGTATTCGTTTTGTTCATATTGAGATCTTACTTTCTTCATAAGTTGTTTAAACGTAGGCGATTAAGTCACGACACCCTGAATTTGGCTGAATACGCCTGCAAGTTGCATTAGTGTAGATAATGGTATCTCTCGGTCTCAACGATCGTAACACGGTACTTCTAAAGAGCTTCCCACTATGTTTAACTGTTATCGCTGGTAGCAAGTCACTTCACGTCTTGTGTTAGGTGTAAAACTCATCACCAAGGACAAAGTGTGTACTTTTCCAATAAGACAATCTCTCACTCTCTCTCTATGTCTCTACATCTTTATGTTTTAAAAAGAGTATTATTTCATACGTACACGTTATTACATATTCGTATATTCTATTTTCTTTTAGTGTGATAACATGACTAAGAAATAAAAGCAGCTTTGAAGTTTCAACCTGAATTAACCGCCATTTTATTCCATGCAGTGGTGTTTGGCACCACCATCTAAATTAGCATAAAATAGCCTTTTTTTGTATGTTGAAGCTATCAGGTCACTAGTTACTAAATTATTATTTATTTACTACTTGTAGTTTTGCACCTTTGCCCGGGATCCGAAAAACCAGAATAGATACTCTGTGGAGTAACTTTGCAATAAATATTTTCTAACTTTTTTCTTGTAAACGACAGTCCGTTAACAGTTTCTAAGACTTGGTTTACAAAAAGAAAATACATCACTTAATGAGTTTTTTTTATCTATGAAAGGACAACTAAGTCGTCTCAATAAAACATAATACTGAATTTACACTTAAAACTGTAAGAAAATGTGTATAATTAATTTACTATGAACTTGAAAGTACTGAACTTTGTACCTAAGACTAAAAAACTAATTGAGGGACACTTCACTATACCAAAGTGTTACTTTAAATCTAAAAGAAATCACGATTACACCAAGTACACATAATAGATTCGGAATGTAAAGTAGATGGGTTAACTGAGAGTGGTATTCACAAAACTCATAAAATGTGCCTACTGAAAATTTCGTACTAAGTATAATCATTAGAAGAAAAAAAAATTAGACAATCTTGTTGCGTGAGGCGCTCATAGCCCAGTTGCACTCGGTGATTGGAAACAATCATTGACAATAGAAAACGACAGCGCGATCAGTACCTAGATGGGTGACCGTTGGTGGCATTTTACCATGAGCATCTCCGTGATTCGGAGGCCACGTTAAGCAGTCGGACCTGGTTGTTATCATAGGATAACAGTCGTAAAGCTTAGTTGGAGACCTTTGGGCGGCTTGAAAACATCCAATGACAAGATTACATAGCCACAACGTCTTGCCAGTCCCCAACCCGCACTTGCCCAGCGTGGGGACGTATGGCCTTAACAGCAGTGGGACGTTATGGGTTGTTGTTTATTCCTGAATACCTAAATTGTCTTAATCACACAAAGTTCGCAAGATTTCTCTCTCATATACAATGCTCACTGGCGTAAGGGATTGTATTACAGACACTAAAGGGAATTGTAAATCTAGAACTGCATGAGGCTAATGTGATCGACGTACAATGAGATACCCCTCAAGGCAAGTGTGATAAAGCGTTCTTATCGTTGTTGCAAACGTAATATCTTGTTTCAAGAGCTTTACTTAATATCAAATGAAGTTGAATGGAGATTTAAGTTTATTGTATAATACGGAATCAAGTTTGCAGGACAGTCATGTCGCTACTTCAAGTTATGCAGAAAACAAGAACGTCAGCTGAACTCGATCCATTAAATTAGACCTATACACAGCTTTATGTAATGTGACTATGGTCGCCTAAACACACCTGCAGCTAAATATACAAAAATGCGTTGCCTTACTTTAAGTGCCCATCCTAGACTTGAGTGGGGTGTTGATCCTTTGATAACCCCACTGACTTTGTGAAAAGCAAGAAAAAAATTGCTTAGTAACATTTTTTTCAGGCAATTCTCTCAATTTCAGCTACGTTTTTTTTATAGTATAGGGGGCAAAACAGCAGACGTAATACCTGTTGGTAAGTGATTAACGCCGCCCGTGGACACCCGCAATATCAGAGGCGTCATAAGTGACTTGCCGGTATCAAAAAGGAGTACGCTTATGGGTTTTTTATATACAACAACACGTGAACACGTGTATGTCTTTTTTTTATTTGTGAAATGTAGCTGTAATTTTGACCGATCGTTCTCTAGCGCGGTCTCGAGGCTGGAGGTCATTGTCTAAAAGTCACATTGCTTGGACGCAGGTGTCCCAGTACTGGCACGTGCCTAAGCCACGTCATGGCTCTAGCGTATAAGATCCAACATCATTAAGATTAATTTTAATATTAATAATAAGTTGTACAAAATATTCTTTAAGGACTAAAAACGTAAACCTTAATAGAGATTCTTAGTCTTTGCATTCCTATTGTACACAAATGAACTTATATATATATCTACGTAACTAAGTATAAATCAGCAAAAGAGTGTTTGGGGAACACTAAACTAACCAATAAAGGCGTTAAGACACAAATATAAAATGAGTTAAGATATTAAATATTATACTTGCTCTCTCTCGGTAAGATTGTCACCCAGTAAATAGGTATTTAGACCTCTGAGCAATTTTTGTAAATAACACTATGATTTAAATTAAAAATAATATTTTTGGAGTTTGCTTCAAAAGTTTCTGTTATTTTGTAGGTGTATACTGCATTGAAAAGTTTGGGAGCGTATAAGGAAATTACATAATTTCTCTGTATAAACTACGTATTTGGTAAAAAAAAATAAGACTGGTAATACATAAGCTGAAAACTCTAGCGAGTGCCTAAAGCGTTCTCAATAGCAGATAATTGAAAAAATCTCTCGATGAACGTAATCGATTATCATTATCCTGGTCAGAGATTTCAAGTAAAATCCTGGCAGCAAGACCCAAGTGTTACTTTAAACCGCAAGTCCAAATAAAGTGTAATTAGTATTTTAATTAAGGTCTTCTAATTAAAGACAAGTAGATCTAAAGTATCTTTAAAATTCGAATGCTAGATGGATATTATTAAAGACTCTTAATGTAGCATGAACACAAAAACGTATCCCAGTTTATCTATATAGCCTATATAGCCTTATTTTTTATTATTACGTCGAAACAGCTATTTTGAAAAGAAACTCAAGACCACAAATTCTCGATATTTACGTATCATTTGACTTAACATTCTGAATCCATATTGTGAAATACCATTGTGTTTTTTATCATCGTGTCATGTAACACCTTTAAGTAACCTTTCCTTTTAAATATAATATTCTACAATGCTTTGTATATTTTTAGTAAGTAGAATTATAATTATCACAATAGTAAAATATATATAAATAATAAATAATTCACTATGAATGCCTGCTAAGATTATAGTAACCGTACGTTATAGTATAAAATGTAGTATAAAAACCTTCTGCTGTGCATCAAAGCCTTATTAACAGACCGTCGAGAGAATTGCTTATCCACAGAACACTGCACAATGCATTCAGTCGTATGCTTGGTTCAAACGCTTTATTTAAGCACCTAACTTAGAGGACTTGAAAATACTTATATTTATCTTTTAAGACAATTAAATTTAAAGTGCAAATAATTAAAAATAAATAATACACAGAAGTACTTTCTGTGAATTGTTTATTTTGAATTTTTTGCATACGAGGTTTGTTCAAAAAGTATCGCGCATTTTGAATTATCGCGGGTTACGTATATTCGAATTCCGATTTTTTTTTGTGGCGTTAAGTCGGTACATATGTCTCTCACTTATGCTGAGAAGTCCGGCCATTTTGAATGTTCAGTTAATTGTTGACATCTGCTTTGCTTGCGCGTGTTTTGGTTCGTCTTCGATTTTAACGTATTCAAAAAAATGGAACAAAGAATTTGTATCAAATTTTGTGTGAAAAACGAAATTAAGTGCGCGGATGCATTCCGAATGTTGACTGTGGCATACAGAGAAGCTACTTTGGACAAAAGCAACGTTTATCGGTGGTACAAAATGTTTTTAGAAGGCCGAGAAGATGTGAACGACGAAGAGCGTGCCGGACGCCCGAACACTTCAACAATAGATGAAAAAATTGATGAAGTGAAGAAAATAGCATTGGCAAAGAATTGGCAGAGAAATTACCGAGGACCTAGGCATATCGAATGGCTCGTGCCATTCGATTTTGATCGATAATTTGGGCTAGAGACGGGTTGACGCAAAATGCGCACCAAAATGAGATGTTGGAATCTGTCCGCGACTTTTTCTTGTACCGGTGACTTTTTCTTATTCCTGAAACTGTAGAGGCCCATGAAAGGACGACGATACGTCACAATTGACGAGATAAAGACGGCATCGAAGGAGGAGCTGAACACGATACAAAAAAAATGATTTTTTGAAGTGCTTCGAAGATTGAAATAAACGTTGGCACAAGTATATAATATCCCAGGGGGTTATTACTTTGAAGAGGACAAAATAGATATTCACGGTTAAATAAATAAATTTTAAAAATACACAAAATTCGGGTTACTTTTTGAACACACTAAGTATGTTGTTGTACAAAGGCAGACTTAATGCCATAATTTTGTAAACATGAAATAAACCTACACAAAATAGAAAGGGACATAAAATACCTTTCATATCAATCTCATCTCAAAAAAAATTATGCTTCCGAGCAATGAGACCAAAATCGCCACGAGCTATGGTGCTTGCGCAGTTATAAACGGACTCAATTGCAGTGGTGCCGCAACCTCACACACGATATTGGTATTAAGAAATTGCACGTTTGCCGCTTTGATAAAATTTATGTAACCTATCAGCTTTTGCCTGCGGCACCGCCTGTGTGTAAGTTGGTTATCGCGGTATTGCGATAACCAACTTACACACAGATAATCCTCAAGAATCAAAGTACCTCCATGACACATTTCATAGAAATAAGTGCAGCGGCTTAGCCGTGAAAGCGTTACAAATAGACAGATACAATTACTTTCAAATTTTAGAATAGATATCCCCAATATCCCAAGACTCAAGCAGATCAAAAACTAACTAAACAAAAATTCTTTCAATTTTTTTTGGTAGTTAGTTTGATTAATGAAACCTATCAGTTGAGTAAAGTTTTTCAACACCAAAGGCATGCCAGGCATTACGAATCTTTTGACTATACATTCATTAAAATCGTTTCAATAGCTTAGACGCTACATTGAAAGATATACATAGAATGCTATAACTATTATCCTTTCTTTTGGCTTCGCTGTAGGCTAGTTAAAATGAGATCGGACAAAAGCTGATACACCATTAAGCGACACATATAAACAATTTTACTACAAAGTCCTTTTAGTTAATGTTTAGTGATACAAATGTGGGTTCAAAGTAAATTTAATGTAATCAATATAAATTAACGTTGCCTACAAATTACGTAATGGTTTTGCATTTACTATGTTGTTGGCTTGTAGTAAATTTTAGGCCATTTCGTAATTGGTATCGATTTAAAAAAAAGTGATGAAAAGTTGATCGTAACTTTAATAAAAGTACTTCAATGCTATTAAGACGTAATGCCCTACACTGAACATAATGCCGCTACACTTACTTGTTCTTGACGCGAGAAAATTTTGTGATTATCTTAAAGTTATTAGATATGGTATAAGTGGTAACCATGCCTTTAAAAAAATTAAACAAAAAAACTCCGTTTATCTACAATCAATTAATCAAATTAGATGTTCATACATCACTTTTCAACAAAATCATGAAACTACAAAAATGTTTTATTATTTTCCTTATAATACCTACAATGTTAGGTTCATATCATCTTTTGTAGATCATTTTCTCTATATCTTAACTCTAATTAATATTCGTGACTATTTGGTAAGCTACCATAAGATCTATAACAAATAGAATAAACAAAGCAGTTGAGAACCAGTAACAAAGCACAAACTGCAGAAATAATTAGGTGTAATTTCATTTTGTGACATGTAGACGGCAAACATCGCTCGTGTCAGCGGTGAACCGCAATTTAGTTGCGGCTTCGGATGCACAAGATACGTGGAAGGTTTCAGGTAAGCATAATTAGAACAAAATAGGCTAGATTTAGTTCACACACGGATGTTTTAACATATTTATAACTAGCTGTGCTCAGCTGTGTTACCCACGGCTATTGTTGTACCATTAAAACAACAACGTAAGAGATAACGCTCGTGTCGAAGTTGGTCCTAATTAGCCAAAGTTACTCCTTATATCAGCTACTACCAGTGAAAGTCCCTTCAAAATCAGTCTAACCGTTCCAGAGGTTAGCCGGAATAAATAGAAAATACGTCATTGGGCCTCTGATCTCGCATTCAACAACGAATCCCGAGAGCACAAATGCTGTCATTTTCGGTTGATCTTCTGTGTGAGGGTAGTACCGCCCCGGTCGAGCCCGTTCGTGCTGAAAGTAGCGTGACTCGACTACCTTCAATTTATTTTTATAATTTTTTTAATTTCTACATGTGCTTTTTAAAATGTGTGTACACGTAGAACATATGCATGTTCTAATTTATTATAATTACAGAAATGTCATGATAATGTTTATATCCATGTAACATAATAATTAGTACTTGGTAGATTCCCACTCACACAAATAGTACATAAAACGGACACAAATAACTCCTAGACTCAAAATAACAATAAGTGGATCACACAAAGTGTTGTGGACGCTTTAACCGCTGCACCATCCATTCAATCGTATAAAGTTTTCTGTTTATCAGGAATCAATTGACATAACTTACAATAGTTAATATTTTAGAATAGTTGCAATAATTGTATAGCGCATCCGATTCTCGTTAAGTCGTTAACAGTTTTAGTGTTAGAGCTAAAACTTAAATGGAACGCACATTCCTGAATATGGAACGGTTCACATATGTTCATAATCTATACAAAAAGTGTGATTCAGCAAATAACACATCCAAAAGCAATAATAAAAAATATAAGTGTTTGAATTACATTCCAAAACTCAAGAAAAAGATAAAAATTGTGCAGCAATTTCTCGCGTATTTTTCTTCTACAGATTTTGTAAGCCTTAGAGTCAAGAAAGTAAAAAAAATTATAGCAAATTCTGATCAAAATACTTTGTACATGTCAATAAATATAAGTCTTACTATAACCACGTGATAAAAAAACCATACTCAATAAAATTATTTGTTATTTCCGTTAGCACTGACTTCCTATCAAGCACCCTCAAATACTTAGGAAAAGCTGAATGTAACTCTTTAATTTGAAAAATTCTGCATATACCAACTTTTTAATACAACGGTTATATAATATTGTTAAAAGAAATATACCTACATATCCTTCTTTTTAATTTAATCTTGTCAGTCTTCTGTTCTTATCCGGTTCTTTATATAGTTCAAGCTTCACATCAAAGTGCCCTACAATCATGAGTTCAAAAGGTTGAAAAGTCATCCAGAATCAATGAGGTGCAAGCAGGAAGTCCCAAGTATCATCCAAACAAATATGTAAAGAACTTCCTGTTTTTTATCTGATATTGAATTATAGATGATTTTTATGTTAAAACGCACAACCGTCGTAAATGAATAAAACTTTTACACTCCCTTGATGAACAACTTTACGTGTTAACTTTTAGAGTGCGAAAAATGCCTCAAAAAGTTGCTTTACAAACTTTATGTATGCCGGAGATGATTTTTTATGGAAAGTCTTAAATTATGAGCCCAGTGTTCATTATGTTAATGCGTATCGGAATAAAACAGCTGCTATTTTCGTTTATTTATGAAAGGTATTCTGTACCTAAGCGTTTTGGTACAGGAATCTTTTGACGTATCATTCAATCTTCCTCCTTCCTAGCCTTTATTATTCCCAAGATTAATTGGGGTCGGCTACTAGTTCAACCGGTTTTACCTGATTATTAGTTTTTTACTACTGGCATCGAACCTCCGTAACCCTGAGGGTGAACTTAATTGGAAGGTTGAACTAATTAGTTGTCAGTGTATTTGAGGCACTGACTTCCCAACAACGATTGTCATAGGTGTTCATGACAACCGGGACCAATGGCTTAAAGTGCTCTCCGAGGCACGGGATGACGTGTCATTTAAATAAAAATCTGTATTACTTTAAAACAACTTTTGTGTAAATTCTGACTACGTTATCGTGCTCAGTTTAAGCTCTACTGCTTCTTACCGTATCTTCTCCTTTGCATATCCTTTACCGATTTAAGTAGCACTTAAGATTCCAGCCCTCGTTAAGTAATGGTACCGACAGCAGTAAAACTAGACGTTATAATAATTATTCACTTTCTTCTACAATGGCAACTGAAATGAAAGTTTGGAACTTTTTCAATTTATATTTCATCTTTAGAAGAGATCATTCATATATTTCATAAAACTGTTTTGATCGCACCAGTTTATCAGTTTGTTTGCACACAATCTTGTTTCAAATTGAATTCCGATAGAATAGCCATTGATTTAATTTGACAACATGTTTTCCATTTACATTTTGATGGACTGGGTATTTTGTTTCAACAAAAACTGATTTTGATTAATCAAGAGATTTTCGGCAATTGTATCAAAAATGGTAAATGAAATTGGAACAAAAACGTGCTCTTTATTCTACAAATGTGCTTTCTGATAAGTCTATATCAAACAATGAAATTTTGTGTTATATTATTATTTTCTGCCAAAAACCTACAATATAATACCTACCCTACTGATAATTTTATTTAATATAAATTTTATAAATTCTTGTTTATTCGATGCACTGAATACGAAAAATATATTTTGCCGGTTAATCTAGCAAGCCTAGTTACAGAAATGTTAAATAAGCCCACCAGTTTTCAAGTGCATTTATTATTTCTGGGTTTATTATATTATACCTAAACATTTTTGTGATTCCGATGTTTCGTCAACTGTCGTCGATTGACATCAATCTATCCGCTAAGAGGTAGCGGATAGATTGATGTCAATGTCATTTCTTTAATGCACAGTGGCTAGAAAACTCTTGGCGCTGAATAACTATTTTATTTTAAGAATAATTACCTTCGGTATAATATAATATAAAAGTTAAGGAGTTCAAACTAGCACTGTGTGTCAAAGTTACATAAAAAATTTACGCCTTGCTTGTAAATGAACAGTTACTGCAAAATTCCATGCAATGGTAACAAATAGTGAAGTACAAATTGATCGATATATAATGTTGTTACCGTCCGATCGCTTAAATAGGCGTGTTATGGCTGTAACGTACAAAACAAATCTGTGTATGTAGAACTAAAGCCATAATTCAGAGTTCGCCGATATTTATAGCTTTGTTGTGAGGCTTTACACGTTCGTATGTTTGCAGAAACAACCATAAATCTCCAAGCAGTAAGTGCCCTGTTGTATTTTCAATTACACGTCAATTCATTTCAAAAGTTAGCTCGATTTATTCAAATACATCAGAGTTGTTTCTCGAAAAAAATGGATTAAGGAAATATCACTCTTGGTTTTGTGCTGGAAATCGGTTTGCATTGTGCTTATTCAGTTTTATAGTGATAGTACACAGTCTGCAGTTGAATTCAAGTTTGAGCTAAGTTTGTGTCGTCGTCGTAAATCAGATGACATATGATGGGAAATTGTATTTTTCTCAATGTAATAATAGACGTCGATATATATAACAAAGGGAGAAGTGGTAAACGGTTAAACTTAATATAATAACCTCTCGCCAAGATCTCGCTTGATTCTAGGACGATGTCGATATTACAGTTACAGGGAATACCTTAGCTAAGTCTTCTAAGACATAATATCTTCCTGAAAAGACAGACTCATGAAATGAGAACTATGCAGGGGTCTTCTTTAACCATTCAAGCCAAAGCATCTTTTAGCGTCTACAAGCAATTTCCAGCTGTTGTAGCGATTCATTGGCCGGCTTAACTAGTTTATTTGGAATATATAACTCAAGTTACTGTATCTCTATATGTATAATAGTGTGTCTGAAAAAGGTGGTCATTAGTGACTGATGTTACTATGAGCTAATACTAGAAGAAATTGAGGTAACAACTGCAAAGTTCTTAATCATGTAGTAGACACTACCAGGCTATTAATGAATAAGTATTTTCTTTAGCACCATTATCGTACCTCCAGTTTGATGTTCACTGCCCACGTGACTGCTCAGAAACTTTAACTTGCATTAATACCAAGGTGTGAGAATGTCGTATATAAAACTTAACGGTTGCGTAGTACAAGAATTAGCAATTTACTTTTTCAGAAGAATACAGACCTTTTATAATCAAATCTTACGGATCTATTTATGTAGTAATTAGTGATGTTAAATGCTAAGAAAAGCATATGTTAACTTTTCAAGAGTAATTGTTTTTAGATTTTCTTAACTGTCATGGTGAACTTCGTACCGCCATATTGTCAAAATTTACGAAAAAATCCACGTGGACTAAAACAAAATATTACACCTCCAGTTTCCGAAATATTTATTTACGTTTATTTGATTCAGATGGTCGGAAGCTATGCGCGTACAGAGGTTTCAGTGATTCATCGGAAAATAAAGTTACATGAACTTGCAATGTTTCATAGATTAAATGGGATTCCCGTATTACTAGAGAACCATTTTACTAATTAAAACTGGACGAAGAAGGAGGCTAAAACAAACCAAGTATTCTGTACCAATTCACAAGTTTCTCAATTTCAATTATTTCAATTTTAATATATATATTTAATTTTCATATTTCGCTTTACCCTCACTTGGTGTATTTAACAGTTATTTTTATGATTCTGGATCAATGAAAAGCACCCAATAGATTTTTGTTTATTCGCATTGTTAAAATTGGTGAAGAAATAAAGCTTATATCCATTGACAGAACAGCCGATGGCTGGTAACGCATTAATTCAATCAGTCATAAAATTAAAAAACATGCCGTTTTAGATCATTTTTTATGAAATAACACTCCGTTAGTGTTTAAAATGAATAAAAGCATATAGAGTACATTAGTATTACAACAGAAAGGAGCGATGATTTACAGTGAAACTTCTTGAAGGTTGAAAGCTAGGCACCAACTTTCACAGAGTTCAGGGAAATCATGCCGTTAACTTTACCATATAAGAATTTGAAACTATCCTGCTAGACTGTGAGCTCATATTTATACGGTACGTATTGCAATACGAATGAGTTTTAAACTTAAAAATTATTGAATAGTCTTAGTAGTATTCTTATTTACACATATATTGTTTATTTTTATTCTCTTAAAAAAGGAGATTTAACTATAGTTTTCAACTCATCATATTTTTTTAAGTTTCTTACTTCAGGATTCTTAATCTTTACATACTATGAAATGAAGGCGCTTTTGCTGTCTGTTTGCTTAGATCTTTTATACTACTCAAGGAATTTTAATGTAGTTCTAGGAACGGATATCATGTTCCTAAAACACAAAGGGAGGATCCTCCGACCAGGCGAGGCGATCATGCCTGGCGGGCCAACGGTTGATGTTCGGATGTTGTATATATGTTGATCGACGCGAGAGCTTTTATTGCGCAACTCAGGATTAGTAATGTTATGTACTCCGTTTCACGTCACTCCGTAGTTCGGTGTATCATTGGTAAATGGTGCAGTAGTATGCTGCAGTTGCGCTGTATGTGGAAGTCACCACAGTAGTCTTCAGTAATGGATAGATTGATTCAAGAGGAAGGTTTATACCCATATATGTAATGCGTGCATATTATAGTACAAAAAATCGTCGAATTTTTAAGATATTCGTTTGAAGCCGAGCTGGGTCACTAGTTATATATAAATAAACTGATTTATTGTATTCTTTTCTCATCTGCAGTATGTGTTTCATTCAAATTTGAACCGTCCAATAGACATTATAAATGCAAAAGTTTGTAAGGATTAACGTTAGACGCAAAAACTACTGTATGTATATACGTATAACTATAAATGTACAACAATAAAGTTTATACATTAGAAAATTTCATGGACTACTATTTATCTCTGTAACCGATTAACACGCGAGCAGAACCGCGGACAAAAGCTAGTTTATTACAAATCCTCATAACACCTTAAAGTCGTAGATACTAAAAGCTAAAGTTCTGTTTTGATGCCCTACCCATTTGAAGATGACCGTCTGAAGTGCCTCCACTGTGTTCAACGTGTAATTGGCGACGATAGAGATTACGCTTGCTCAGATATAACCTTGAAGAGTTCAGTCATATCCTGTCACACAAAGGAGCCGTTTGAGAATAGATTCCTTTGGAACAATGGTCAACACGGTCTGACAAGAGTACGTGTGGCTTAAAACGACTTTGCACCTGAATATTAGTCGGTATGTTCTTGGCAAATCCCGAACTACAATGGTTGTCGATAGACTGATTTCGAATTTTAATAAAATTATTATTAGATATTGATATTTACCTAATAAAAAAATATGAGTACACACCACATATATGTATATGATTATAAACAAAAACACACAGAAACGTTTATTTGTTAGAGAGAATGTAGAGATGAAATCCTTTCGTTTGAGTCTGATCAAATAGTTTTAACCCAGTTAATTATTCACAGTTTGCTGCAATCTGCTAAGCTCTAATGAGTCTTAACTAAACAGAGAAAGATCTGAAGTATCAATACTATTCGTATAATATTATAACGCTGAAGAATTAATTTGTTTGGTTGAACGTGTTTTTTTCGTGAAATTGTTTATTTCAGTGTTAGATAGCTTAGGTATCAAGAAAGGCTATATATCATCATACTTCGACCAAAAGGAGCGAAGTATCCTTTTAGAAGCGTCCATCGCGTGCTCTGTGTAAACGGTTAAAATGTCCCATTTTTTTTTTGTGGTTTGCAGACGCTCAGATGACGTGCAATTGTAGAAGCTAATATCCAACAGTATAGTACCGTTTATATATCAAACTCTCAAACACAAAGTTAATGATGATAGCTCGCAGCAACACCTTGAGCACTACTATCCGCGTAACTCAGAAAAAAGGAGTATGGGGACTTCCATATACAACGCAACACAAAGATATGTCGAAATACAGAGTAACGAAGGAAACTAAGAAACTACCAATCCTAAAATCGCGCGATAGAAGTGCTCGCGCCGATTAGCATATGTATATATATAACATCCCAACGTCAACCTTGGGCAGTGGCCCGCCAGGCATGATCAACTCACCTGACCGGAGGATCCTCCCTTTGTGTTGGAGGAATATGTGACCCGTGCCTTCACAAGGAGTATGAAGAGCTGACGACCATCTATGTTAGTAGAGAGGTACCATAAAAATGACCAACAGCAGACTGCAATAGGCTGATCATGGTGATGATCTGTGTCACTTTATTTTCTTTACTACCTACCTCGTTTGTACCATCAATCCTACTACACGAAATAAAAAACACTGTAAAATTTAAAATAATCACTTAATGTCTTCAAAGTGTTGTGATTATAAAATTTGGATAGTAGGTAGATTTGGTAGTCGCAAAAGTTTAGAGGTTAGTTGGACCATAAATCTAGGATCAAATTATATTATAAACTACAGTTGTTTGTCTTCCTGGACAGGTATTAGAGTTAATTAAAGGCGAAGCCAGCAGGAGGTTGAACATTTATAACTAACGATTTATGTCCTCTTAGGGTTTGTACGAGACATTACCTTAATGCCACAATTGTTATAGATACAAACAGGAATTAAGGAAAACGTATAGCTGAAGGCACATCGGAAATAGACATGAAATATTTCATAAAAGATGATCATGTGAAAAAACAAAGTATCATAGAATTGCCGAAGATAATGTATGATATATGTACTAGAGTTATTGACTGCACGGTTGGCCTGGTGGCTTCTTGAGACGGCGACCCATGTCGTGCGGCGTTCCGCAGGGGTCTGTCCTAGGACCCTTCTGTGAAACGTGGGGTATGACTGGGTCCTTCGAGAATGTCTCCCCTCCGCGCTGGGCGTAATCTGTTACGCCAATGACACTTTGATCACGGCCCGGGGGGCGAACTTCCAGGAGGCGGTGTGCCTGGCCACCAGGGGAGTCTCTCTGGTGGTCGGGCGCATCGAGGCGCAAGAAGGCGAAAAAAGGAATCAAAAGGAGCGGATCTTTTATTAATAATAAGGAGGAAGTTGTTCCTTTTAGGATCTTGCATTGATCTTGGGTGAGCTACGTAAACGGTTAAAGTTTCACAAAAACAATATTTAAAGGAATTGTTCCCTTTTAAATTTAACTAAATCTGCGACTGCACACGTCTATTTTTTAAGGTTGGTTCACTATAAGCTTTTTTATGGTTCACGCTGTTATATGTCACGCTACCAGTTATAAGAGATGCAGGCGAAGTTGTGTGGATCAACTAGTATAATATAGTGTGGCAGATCGCCCTGTTGTTTGGCCCCATCCAGGTCCATCTATCTATTTAGGTTTTGTATGAGACCTTGGTATCACTACAATCGATTCAACTCAAAAAATATAACAATAAATGGCAACGTAACTCTTAAATTGTAAACAGAAATACAAATTGCTCCGCTAATTTGTTGCTAAACTCTGTACTGTAAAATCTTTATAGAGAAAAAACAATCTCCATACAATCAAGTGGAATTATGTTAAGCTTTTCGTCGGACCTTGCTTAGTATTCCATCACCAATCACGAAGCGACGAGGGCTCCAAATACTTCATTAGCCTACTCAACGCATTGCTACCCGGTTCTCCCCTCGGATGGGTGAAGAGGGGTGGCTTTTAAAGGATAGCGCTGATGGACAAGATAATCTGAATTTTGATTCACAAATAAAAAGTTGATTCATAATGGTTTATGAGCAGTAAATTTTTATTTGATTTTCTTTGTTAGGATTTAGGAACTGTCTTGTTTCATTAATACCCTTTTGTTTTTTTTATATAGAGAAAAGTATGCTTAGTCAACTCATCCTTCTGTAAGTCAATTAATTTTCTAGCTATTAATATCAATCTTTGTTGTTAATTGGCACTTAAAAAAAGTGTAAAAATGTATTTTTACATTTTGTGCAATTAAAATCAAAAAGAAATTAACGTAAACAATATTC
This sequence comes from Hyphantria cunea, assembly GCA_003709505.1. Classification (NCBI taxonomy): domain Eukaryota; kingdom Metazoa; phylum Arthropoda; class Insecta; order Lepidoptera; family Erebidae; genus Hyphantria; species Hyphantria cunea. Next base: position 1,978,555 of record PKRV01000472.1, read on the forward strand.
CGTTACAATGCATATATATATTGTCAAAATATGTGTAAATTTCATATCTATATATTTCTATATTATCCCTATGTCTTCTAATTATAATCACATCTTTTTAAAAATAAGCTTTAGTGATAATAAACTTGTAAGGTACCTATGTTTAGTTTGTTTTTAAACTGCCTCGGCGGCGCGATGGTAGCGTACGCGACTGCTGTGGTTGAAATCTCGGGCTCGATTCCCGGATCGGACCAAATGTTTGTATGATTTACAAATATTTGTTGCGGTATGATTTACACATATTTGTTGCGGTGTTTTTTTATATTTTATGGTTTATTGTGTATGTATTTACAAAAAAAAAGCGAATAAGTATTTATATCAGTTGTCTAGTACCCATAACACAAGCTCTGCTTAGCTTGGGACAAGATGGCGTTGTGTGTCAAATGTCCGAAAAAATATTTTGTATCTTTTTTAGGCAATTAGAGTTTAGTGTCAAATTTAATGAATATTTATTGTTTTACACGTTATACGTCTGTAAGCAACACTTTAAATCCTTGCTTATAAGAGTCATACCCTTAACCGAAATTTATTTAAATCAAGTAAGTACGCGGTGGCTGAAGGTAACCCAAACAGGATTAGAATGCAGAAAGCGTTCTTATTGTTTACAATCGAAGACGATTTAATTGTATTACTTACTCAATACTGATATCTGCAACCACTATAATTGACAATAAACAACTAACTGAAATTTAGTTATTTGTGATCACTAAAACAAGATAATAATAATTTGGGCATCTGAGACACAAAGACACACTCTGCTTAGCTTTGGGACTAGATGGCGTTGTGTGTTAGATGTCCGAAATATAAAAAAGTCATCTATTCCCAAACTAAGCAGAGCTTGTGCTATGGGTACTAAACAACTCATATGAATATGTTTTTAAGTAAATACATAGGTATATTTGCAGATCATACAAACATTTGGTTAGACCTGGTAATCGAACCGGCTGGCGGGGGGTCCGGATGGCGTAAGAAAGCGGTTCCCGGATCTCTCCTGTCTCAGGTGCAGAGTGGCACACCGTGTAGTTTTAGTCGGTTCGATTCCGACACACCGCCCCGCCGCAAAGGTCCGAGGGGGTTTCCATACGTAAAAAAAATATAATGGTAATCGAACCGGAGACCTCAAACACTGCAGTCGCATACGCTTCCACTGCGCCACCGAGGCAAATAACAGTATCTATAAATATGAAAGCGATAAGTTAAAGTTAGCCCTTAAAAAACTCAAAAAATTCTACTTCGATTGGCTTCAAAATTTGACTATATACACAATACGTTTCAAAGATGGTTTTTGTGTATTTTTAGAACCACAATCTACCAAGTGGAAGCGTAGCAGGCTACAACCAGTATTAATAATACATTAAGAACCGAAATAGAACCAGCACTTTTCACATACACACACACTCAAAGAATACATGAATCGAAATGTTTGACAAAGATTTTCTTTGTAGAAAAAGAATATAAGAGTTACATTTACTGTTACAAATTCGTTTGCGGTCCTCGCAGGTTATAACTCACGGTTGTATCGGTGAAGGAATAGGCCGAGACTTAATAAACGCCCCCATTTACCAACTATAATTAGGTCTTACTACCGTAAAAGAAAGGGAAAGTCTATTGCTCTCACCCGGACCGTTTGGAACTTAAATAAAAATTTGGAATTGTTTTCTAGGGAGTAAGTAGGTGAGAACTAAAGTTAAAGAAAGAGAGAGATATTTTTGCTAAGTCTGTCCATTGAAAACTCTCTGAACTAAAATTCACCATAGCAATAGTTATTTATAAAAATAAATTAAACCAAATTATATGTTTCTTATTTCAAATTAACAGCTTTTCATTAAATGCATATGAAAGTTCATACATCAAAAATGCATTTTTTTTGTTTGTCTATCCGTCTGCCTGGCTGCCTGTTTGTTTATTGCAACTAATCTCTGGAACGGCTGAATTGGTTTAAAGGGATAATATAAAGAGTAAATTAGGCTACTTTTTAGACTATTTTGCTTTGCGGCATTACTTGCAGGTTTTGTAGTATCGCGGGTAACGTCTCAGTTAGTATATTATTAAAAGAATGAACTAGAGATTGTACTCTCTTTTTAAAGTGAATAACGTATAATCTACATAAAAAAGAAATTTTTAGATCAAGGAATTCAAAGTATTATTGTTAGAACTTGGGAATAAAACGGCAGTTAGCTGTCGGTCATGAAACTATACCATCTAGAGACCCACTTCAACGCATACATTCATCAAAGTCTGTCCAAAGCTTAAGGTAGAGAGTTCAATTGTATATAAAGACGATCGGACATCGGGTTTTCTTTATGTATGAGGCTGCCAAAGTGACTCCATATCAGATGAAAAACATGAGCAGAACCAAAGAGTGGCGGTCATCATACTCATTGCGAATAAATAATAAATATTTCGGACATCTAACACACAACGCCATCTAGTCCCAAACTAAGCAGAGCTTGTATAATGGGTACTAAACAACTGATATAATTACATATATACTATTTTTTTGTAAATACATACATATCATATATAGAAAACACCCAAACTCCGAAACAAACATTTGTAGATCATACAAACATGATCCGACCAGGGAATCAAACCCGAGACCTCAAGAACAGCAGTCACATACGCTACCGCTGCCCCATCGAGGCAGTCAACCAATGAAATAGGACTGCACGAATGTTATTATTTTAGGTTGGTGTTCTGTGAGAGTTTATATCAAAAATCTAAGATACAAATACAGTAATGTTTCTATTTTTATTTTTATGAATTGTGAATATGAAAACCCAATTAAACTCCAATAATAGCAAAGGCATACATTATTAAAATGGCTTTTAAAGTACTATTATAATTTCCAATGTTAGTTGTTTCAGACAATATATTATTCATATGGCTAACAGTGGCCTATTATTGTTCACTTAAATGTTACATGTTTATTTCATTTGATTTCTGTGAACGTGGTAATAAACAACAAATAAAAGACGTTTCAATTTTCAATCTAAAAACAATCCTTTTTCCATTTTATTGATGTTTTTTTAGGCAACGAAAGTTGTTTTCGACAACAATAACAGGTATCATAAGAACAATACAATATAAACAATAACACAAATTACGTTTGTACACTGTTCTGGAGCTACTTACTGAACAAATAATTTTTCAATGAGAAATATTTTTTTCCTCTTTTTAATTACTTTAAGTAAAATAGAACATACATACATTAATAAAAGAGAACTGAATCTATAAAAACATATCATTCCATTTTTAACCCTTGTGAACGCACTAGTTTTGAGTAAACATCGAAATGGTCCCTATTTTCAGATATATATATATATATATATATATNCTATTTTATAGCAATAAAAGACACTCAGTTGAAATATAATGATCATATTAAGTGCGTTTAGACGACAGTTCCACAGTTCTGTGGAAGCTCAATAGCATCATTTATCTGATAACAACAATAGTCCAGAGCATAGCACATTAAAATACACTGTCCTTTCAGGACCAGGAAAAATAACTATAATTCTCCTGATAGAAGACTTTGCCTAGATCAACTAAGTTATTGTAAATGTTATGTTCTTCTTCTGTTATTTAACTATCCTTCAACAGTTAATTTTACGTAATTCTAACAACATTAATTATTCTCTGTTATCACTTGATTGGCTTACTGCATGCTCGTATGTAGCTTTACAGACTAGTGGGTAAATATTATACATTCTTTATTAATCCAGCTTCTATTTAAAGGTTAATGTGTTATTAAATTCAGTAGCAATATAATTATATATTAAACAATTTGATATAAGTATACTAAACTATATAACGTATTTACTTTACAACATCTATTTAATTATGTGTCTTAGTACAGTGTTCAAGTCAGCTAATTTCGGCAGTTAATAACCTAAAGGAGATGAATCTAGACTCAGTATTTCGTCTGAATTACAGATCTAATTTCACTATACTACCACTAAAATAAGCGACGTCTCAACTTTGTTGCTGATAGCACTGAGGGTTTAACACTCTACGTTCTTTTACGTCTGATGTCGTAAAATACACGAGCTGTTTATCTAAAGCTGATTACCACATAACTACATTTCGTTTATGGTTTACCCGGCACTTTATCTTCAAAAGTACTCTGCAGTTGATTCAATTGTTGTTTGTCTAACAACTCTGACACTTATAAAGTAAGTATTTATCCATACATAAAATCTACAAGTATCTCAACTAACACCAAATAAAGTAACCGAGAAGAATTTGAGAACGTGAACAAAAAACACTGCATTAATATAACAGAACCCAAGTATTCGATATTTATTTTTTATTAATTTCTTGTATTAGCTATTATTTATCTGGAACGCATATTATTACGTATTACATATCGGAAAATATAAGGACATTCGTGACACCAAGATTCGACTCAAGAGATCAAAGTTCATTGCTCAATAAGAAAGCTACAATAAGAAAATATTTTGACAAAAATTGTTATCGATCGTACCTCGAATAACTAATACACATAACTTAATGCCTTAACTTAACTGTTATTTCTTTGTTTTTTGTTTTTATTTGAAACCACAGCTACACTGAACACAAAATACAGACTGTCAATGAACAATCACGTCCCTCTTCATCCGACCAATCCCATGTATTTTTAATGATGTTGACAAACTTGAAAATTTTATTGATTTTGTGACTTTATCATAAATATAAAACATTATTTTTAAATTTTTCAAGTATCAAAATTTGTTACTGTACAGTACTGTAGTGTACTAGACTAACAAAGTGTTTACTTATATTTTATTTGCACTACTGCCGCATTGGTCTAGTGGTATGCGACTGCCAATCAAGAAGTCTCGGGTTCGAATCCCGGGTCAGGCCAAAAGTGTTATAGTATTTTTCTGATTAAAGAAATACTTCATAACAACTCGGAGTTTGGAAGTTGGGGTCTGAATCCTCATGCGTCGGAGAGCACGTAAAGCTTTCAGTCCTGCGCCTGACCTCTCCCCATCGGATTATAAGGGAGAGGGATCAGAAAGTGCACCTATGTTTGCGGATACACTTGTGCACTATAATATCTCTGCATAGTTGACTGGTCTCGGTTGAGACTGGCCGCCGTGGCCGAAATCGGCTAGGAGGACATCGTCATTTGCACTATAGTGGAATACTCTCTCAAATTATTTCAATAAGAACAACAATTTACTAATGACTACTTTTTTTTTCTATTACTTGGAACCATCAATTGGCCAACAAAAAAAAATGGTCTTTTTAACCATCACTCCACTACTCGACACAGGGCCTTCTAATCGCACGCTACTTGATTCTGAAGTTTTTAATGGTTGATCTCAATTATCTATTATAATAGTAAAATCTTCATAACTTGGAAATTACAGCTAAAGGTGGTAGAACCAGAAGCATCACTAGCCCGCCATGGTGTGGGTCACCGTGCTGCATTGTTGCATTGTCTGCATTCGCAATGAATATGGTGACCACCACCCTTGATTCTACTTACACTTTCCATCAGGCAGAGTAGAGGCAAATTGGTAGGCACAAACATAAAAAAATTTAAAAAGACACGCTGATTTCAGTACGAGTGGACCGGCACGACCGGGGCGGTACTACCCTCTCAAAAAAAAAAAATTAAAGTGACAGCATACATGGTGTTAGGTTTCGTTAGTGAATGCAAAACCGGAGGCCCAATGATGCAGAAACATCTCAATAGGCCGCCATAGTGTGGGTCACTGTGATGCATTGTTGCATTGTCTGCAGTCGCAATGAGTATGGTGACCACCACTCTTGGATTCTGCTTATGCTTTCCAAAAGGCAGAGTAAAGTTACTTTGGTAGGGCCATACATAAAAAAAGGCTGAGTACAGTATGAACGGGCCGGTACCTTCTCACAAAATACAAACCTAAAATGAAAGCATACCTCCTGCTAGGTTTCGTTGGTGAGTGCAAAACCGGAGGCCCAATGATGCAGAAACATCTCAATAGGCCGCCATAGTGTGGAACACCATTCTGTATTGTTGCACCGTCTACATTCATAATAAGGTTGGTGACCGCTACTCTTGGATTCTACTCATGCTGTCTATCAGATAGAGCAGAGTCACTATGGCAGGCTCATATATAAATAAAAGTTAATAAACAATAATAGAAATCTACAATATCAAGTATTCAAATGGTGTGAACAACATTCCCAATGTTAGTACGAAACACAAATATTTCACCGCAATCATTACGAGCCATATGTAATGGCATTAATCTTGGCTCAGGTGGCAACAAACCAACCCTTATTATTATAATTACTTGGCATTTATGTATTTCTTATAATATTAAATAAAAATGTTTTGTAAAGTCAAATTAGGCCTGCTAATAAGGTTACTTCAACGATATATTTTTTTTTGTTTAGAAAGTGAACTATTCCAGATAATTTTTCGGATTATATTGCTGATAAGCAAAAAAAGGAACCTTTTAGTAGTAGTTCACATAGTTGTGCCTATGTCTGTCTGTCGGATTGTCTATCGAAGCCTCTTTTTACCTGACTACGACGAGGCAAGGGATTCTCATAGCTTTGGCAGTCTATGTATGTAGGTATGTATGTACGTTGCACCATAGCGCCTAAACTACTGAACCGATTTTAAAGAATGAGGTATCAATATTCGGACCTCAGATACAATAGTCGGGTTATAATGTTTTAAACTTTTCTTTGTTCAGGAATCTTGAAGTATGAAATTGGCTGTCTAATGTTCCTTGAAACAGTATCAAGATTAAGTTCTTTGGAGTGTCAGTTATAAACACATAATGTCCGAAATGGATATACTTGAGAATAGTTTACATTTAAAAGTACCACAAAGCTCATTAGATACTTTTCTCTGACAAAGTTAAATAAATGTATTTATTGTAGGTAAGTTAATTGGCAAACCGCACAATAAAACTAAAAAAAACTAACCGAACTTCATGATTTTGATGTACATTTTCTTTGCGACCAGTGGTATAAGTTTGTAACTTTTATATTCTAGTATGAAAATTAGAAAGAATCTTTATTTGATGTATGCTATATATATACAAATAAATAAAATTTGAGTGTCTCATTTTTATATTAAAATGTCTGGTTTTTACTAAATTCATATGTATACACGGTACATATACCGAAATAGATTTTTTTACAATTTTTGTCTGTCTGTCCGTAGGTCTGTCTATTTGTTCCGCTTAATCTTTGGAACGGCTAAGCCGATTTCGACGGGATTTTCCCTGGCAAAAAGCTGATTTAGTAAGGAGTAATTTAGGCTACATTTTCAAGCTAGTTTTGCCGCGCGGTGTTACCCGTGGTTGTTAACGTACAACAATAACCTCGGTAAACACCGCGGGTTAGTTATCTTGAACCTCAATACTTATTGAGGTTCAAGATAACTAACCCGCTTACAATACATACATTATATATATAATATATACACATTTGACTACACGGTTGGTGTAGTGGTTTCAGTGGCTATACCGCTTCCTACTGTGCTAAATGTTGTGGGTTCAAATCCTACATGGGACAACACTTTGTGTGGTCCATAAATTGTTGTTCTAAGTCTGGGTGTACTTTGTGTTTGTTTCATGTACGTTTGTAAAGATTCCCGTGACACAGGAATGTATATTCCTAATGCGAAAGTTGTCTTTAAAATAATAGAAAAAAAAAAGAAAAAAGTATAACATCCGGATGTACCCTAAACGCGTATGCAGTCGACGGTTTTTTTATTGGTGGAATCTGATATTAGAACAGGGCTTGAGAAACTAACAAATAGATGTTTGAACTTAATATCTCTTTGGGGTATACGTAACCGGCTTCGCCCCAAATAAAACCGGGAGCTAACTTTGCCCCAAACAAAACTTTCCAGCTACATCTGAAAGGTAACCTCAAAGTGATAACCGTGTAAAAATTTGAAAATGGAATTCTTAAAAATAAACCTCGGTTTGTTATTTAGGACTGGTTTTGAAAAGAAACTTTTAATTTATCGAACATATTAGAACAGTTAATGAAAAGTCTAAAAAGAGATTCCTTGCAATGACGAGGACGTCAACTCCAACATGGGGTCTGTCATTTAATACACTAAAGATCATATAGAGCTACTTATTTCGGTTGCTATAGTGCTTGCGTTAAGGCGATTCTCCCAAACATACTTTAGAAATCAAATATAGCTCATTTAGGACCCATAATATTTTTTATCCGTGGTGCTTCCCGGTTCGAAAAAGGTGTCTGCCTATTTTGACTCCATTTCGTTTCCCGCTTTGCTAAGGAGGGAAGCGGAACTGTTATATTTTCAACTCCTCTAGTTTTCTTTTGATTAATATCGTTGCGGGTTCCAAAACAGTTTAATTTTTTTCTGGGACTTCCCGGGATGCTTTCAATCTTCGAGGTCCGATGGCCGAGATAAACGAATTAATCAAACACATTTTTTTTTACTTTGGAATCTTAGATGCGTGGGTCAGGCTCGCGTTCGTTTGTTTTTTTCGGATGATTCTCAAGCTCTTTAAATAAGTACCGTACTTTTTCTTGGAAAATACAAAAATAAAAATATATTATTCATAATATTTAGTATTAATATTGTAATTTTACTAAAAGATATCTATGGTGCTTTTTTTGCAATTTTGAAACAATGAGACACAAAATAAAGTCCTATTAAAAGTATAATAATGGTAAGCCTCAGTTTATAAATGTATTAAGTTATAAGCGAGCGAGACTTTTTTGATCAAAAACATTTCATGAAGTGATAAACACTTTTTCATTCCTAAAAATCATTTTGACTTTGAAAAAAAAAGAGCGAAGAAGACATTGACGCATATTTATTTCAAATTACAAACACGTATTTACATAGTTTATACGTAGATAACTTATGACCCAGAGTACTGGCCAAAATAGTAAAATTCGTGCAATTTAAGAAGCGGATATCACCACTGTGTTTTCTTTTAAATGAAATCATGAAGTTTATTTAACTAACTTTTACTACGTACTATTATAGTACTAAATATTAAGTACTTTAAAGCTTTCATCAAAGGCTTTACGCTTACCTGTCACGGCATTTTCTTCATTCGCTTGTAGTTTAAACCACATACGAAGTTGGTAATAGTAGCAAGCAGGAGTTCCATTCTGTTGAAACCGATTACGAGTTTCCTTAGCTCTTACAACGTCGTTCAATAACAGTCTCCACTTGAATTCAACACGTAAGACCGTTGAGAACATTCTTACGATATAACAGTACGAACATTTCGCCTAATATTTAATAAAGTCTTTGCTATTGCGAAGACTTTATAAGATTGCTATTTCAAAGGAGATTACAAGCAAGATTGAGACGGTATTAATAAAGTTTTCACCTGTAGTTAACAGGTGAAAACTTTCATCGTGTTCTTATACTCTTATTATTGCTATGTTATGTTATGTATTTTTATAGTTGTACTTCGTTCTAAACAATTGTCGAAAGTATGATTGAGTTTTTCTACAATACTCTTTAAATCTATTATCCCAAAGTCCAGAATAGCGTGCAATGGGAAAGGCCTACGTTCAATTTCCAGCAGTGGACTGCGATAGGCTAATGATGATGACTCTTTAAAAACGTTTGGTACTCCGTGGAATTACTACAAATTACTGTGGGCTTACACTTCGGCATGAATGGGCAGGCTCGACCGGAGTGATACCACGGCCTTACAGAAAACCGGTGTGAAAGAGCGCTTGCGCTGTGTTTCACCGAGTGAGTTAGGATGCCGTAGGCCCATACCCCAAGCCGCCCATCCCCAAAAGGCCGACAAAGCACTTGTGACGCCACGGTATTGCGGGTATAAATGAGCAGCGATAATCGCTTACCATCAGGCCATACGTTTGCTCATATGCCAGCTATTAAAAAAAAAAGTGGTAAAAGGCTCTTTCATAGAACACGACTATGCTCTCTCTGCTCTTAGCTAATTTGTTCACAAAAAATGCAAAAAATAATGGCATCGCATATGTGAATTGCACCTGAGGTGGACATGTTTTAAACATATTGAATTGTAAAGTTTTTTACTTACTTTATAAAAAAAATGATATTGAGTATCGCATCTCCTCGTCTTCATGATATGTAAGTATATGCAACAAATAGGTGATATAAAAAAAATATCACAATTTGTCATTATCAATTTTTTTATAACTAAAATCAAAAAGCCCTTCTTGCATAATAAATATCCTCCGTTTTCAAAGTAATTTAAAAAAATGCATACCTCTTTTTATCCCTTTCATGTGAAAAGAACAATAAAGCAAGCAAATAAAAAGCAAAATACTTTTTTATATATCGGATTCCATGTTACAGAATATGAGTAAGCGCTTTAAGTTGTTTTAAATAGTGGTTCTAGTATTTTGGGGGCTCACTCGACTTCGATTTGCCTTTTTCAAAATAGTTACAACTCTTAAGTTTTTAAACTACTAACATTATAGAATGGCAGCCTAATGTACATTTACATGATAAATCTACCTCACAATATGCCAATAGAGGTCATGAATAAGTTTAATGTGATAGTGACTGGCGTCCCTGAGAACATTACTCATGTTCAAGAGGATCCTCGACTACGCAAGGATCTATTGAAGATCCAGTGCTCTTTACAGTACAGGTAGCTAGGCTACAATGATTTATTTGATACATTATATATCTTTTGAATAGAGTACCACTTGATATATTCACTTGTATTCTAGATAAATAGTTATGTAATTCAAATATACAGTTTAGCATGATAAATAATCTGTTGTATATTACTTCTAAGGAATACTAATGTAATGTAATAGCTTTAATCGAGCAATTCTTCTATAATTGAAAATATATATCGACCAGTAAGGTTTCATTTAAAAAAAAATACCTAAAAAAGAACAGAGCAAAGCTCGGTCATCATAGGTACTCTTATATATATGAAGACTATCTGACCCACACAACTTCGTCTGCGTGTCTTTTCAATCCTGCTGATGATCAGCTCCTATAGGTCCAAACGTAATGTTAACTATTCTATGAGACACGCTAGCAAAAGATACATATCATATATATAAAATTCTCGTGTCACGGTCTTTGTTACTAAGCTCCCTCAAAATGGCTGGCCCGATTTTTTATAATTTTGTTTGCATATCGGGTAGGCCTGAGAATCGGCCAGCATCTATTTTTCATACCTCAACATGATAAGGGTGACCCACTACTAAATTATTACAGTTTTTTAATTATTTCCACAATTTTTTTAAACGTATTGTATGGTCAATTAGTATTTAAAAAAATGTGATAATCGGTTAGATAGGTTCGGAGTTCATCGTGAATAAAAACGTGATACGAGAATTTCATGTAACAGATAATATACACCATTAAAGGCATAGTGCAAGTACATGTATCCTATTACGGACCCAAACAGCTACATAAACGAACTTCGTGCTGCAAAAGTGTTGAAACCGATAGAACGGTGCAAGTTTTACAGTTGCTCTGGAAAATCAATTACAACTTATTTTTTCTTTTTCTTTTAATAAATTAGTATTTTTTTCTTTTTTAATGCCCAAAGTGATTTACTTAGATGTGAGTAAATGATTAACGGAAGAGAAAAGTTGGCACTCAAGAGGCAGCAACACATTTGTTTATGATTGTTTACTCCCGGACTTCATAAAAAATATATATCTGTGAGGTACAAATAGAAAACTGATCGTTTAATTCTTAAATTATTTTTATTATAATCAAAAGAATGCTTTCCGGTTAATAAAACAACGATGTTATACATGATGTATCAATTGATTTCGTTCTGTTCGTTAAAATTACATTCCAATCTTTTTTAAGCTCACCTGAATCGATTATTACCACATTTTACGAACTTATCCCTCTGGAATGCCAATAAGGTCATATAAAATGAACTATTCATTTTTTATTATTCTGACTTACAGCCAATCGACTAAAAACCTAATAAAAGGCCGTAGATACTCGTCGCAATTAATAAGTCAACAGTAAACATGTTATTCAAAGAATGTAATGTGTGTGCTGGTTTCAATATGTATTAAACAGTCAGACTGCGATATATATGAACAGAATTTACTATTTGAAGAGATTGGCTAAGAAGATCATGGTAAAGCAATCCACACAACAAACTGATACAGAATTTTTGTGAAGTGGAAATAATAAGCACTAAAAACGAAATCTTTAAAGAAATAGGGCTGGCTGGCGTAACGGGGAGCTACGTCACCGATATTTGGGAGTGATATATGAGGAATCTATCTGAATAAATGTGCACGCTTCAACTTCAAGGATCACAGAAATATATCAAAAATGTATTTTACTTTATGAGTAATCTACGCGTATATACTTCCGAAAAACTATCTTATAGGATTCATGAGCCGTAACAACCCATTTCTACGGTCAAGGATACGAAGTTGTAGTACGCGATAAACAGCTGACGCACTTTATTTACCCTGGTTGAGCGTGAGCAAAAACTATGAAACTAAGGCGAAAAGCTATTTATGACAAACATGATAAGATTTATATCTTACTGCAGATTTGGCTAAAAGTGAAAAAGTATATATTTATGGTAGTTATCTAGTACCCATAATTCATGCTCTGCTTAGTTTGGGACTAGGTTGCGTTTCGTGTTAAAATGTCCGAAAATATTTCTTAGAAACATTATTATTAACGTTGAAAACAATTGTTAAAAAAATGGAATCTTACTTTAATCCATGTTAATATTATAATTTCCATTCTAATATTAATATAAAAATAACACTGTCTATCTATCTGTCACGTTTTCACGATAAAACTGGATTTCAATTAAATTTCGCAACAATACCTACTTTGATACTTGATGAAGGACAATAACCGATATACACGCGGGCGGAGTTGCGGATGAAAGCAAAAAATAATATAAAACGCACTGTTTAATTTAATTTACTTTTATTTCGGACGACCACAGGTCAGCAGTGGACTGCGATAGGATGATGATATTTCATTTATTATATAAGTTGTATGTTTGTCAGGATTTTGTTTCCATAATCAGGAAACTCGTCTCACTTTATGTAATTATGATAAATTATATAGTGGCTACGCCGGCAAACGTTGTTTTGCCATTTAAATTTTGTTGAAAAAATAAATACATTCACGGGTATCAAAAATAGATATTGGCCGATTCTCAGACCTACCCGATATGCACAAAAAATTTCATCAAAATCTGTCTAACCTTTTTGGAGGAGTAGTTTGGCAACAAACACCACTACACTAGAATTTTATATATTAGATAAATTTCGTAGCCCACTAGCTTAACTAGCCGTTCAATTAACAGCCTATCCTCTTTACTAAACCGCGCCGTTTACCATGTAGCTGCATCAGGGAAGCACTCCTCTACCACGGGGTGCCAGAGTATCTGAGGCTATTGGCAGGCTATTTAGAGGAGCGTACCGTCATGTACGAGGACCGAGAAGGCGTTTTGAGAGGGCGACCCATATCGTGCGGTTTTCCGGAGGAGTCTGTCGTTATATATATACACTCCGGTGAAACATGGGATACGATTGGGTCCTTATAGGTCGTCTTCCCTCTGGGCTGGGCGTAATTATTTACGCCGATGGCACTCTGGTCACAGCCCACAGGGCAAACTTCTAACCGGCACCCTTAGAGGATAGTGGCGGTTAGAGCCATACGCGGTTATTGCACCGCGTTGACCGACGCGGCTTGTGCCTTGGCGGCGCTCTCCCGTGTAATTTGAGTATGAAAGTGCTCGCCGAAGTTTATCGGCGGGCGGCTGACTTTCAGGCAGAGAATGGCTTCCAGCCTCCGCTCGCGCGAGAGGTGGCGTGAAGCCGCCCGTCGAAGCACGATGACTCGCTGATATTTCCGGTTGGGGACTCCACGTGCTAGCTTAGCCGCCGTGGAAGCTCTCCAGCCGGTCATCCTCAAGTGGGCAGGGCGGCAGCACGGGACTGTTTCCTTCCGGCTAGTACAGGTCCTTTCCCTGCACGGTTGCTTCGGGAAGTACCTGCACTCAGTCGTTAGGAGGGAACTCAGCCCCACCTGTCACCACTGTGATTGCAATGAGGACTCGGCCCAACACAAGCTGGCGAGATGGTAACGTACGCGTGTGCCGTATGTCGCCTAATTAAAGAGTTCATCAGTAGACGGTACCCGCGTCAGTGCGAGCATGGCCTGGGAGTCCGTATGTCGTAATAACAGCAGCATCTGGATCCCTCTTATCTCAGGTGCAGAGTAGCGTATGCTATCGTATGGTTTTAAACGGTCCCATTCCATCACATCACCCCTCCGCAAACGCCGATGACACACTGTGTATGTTATGTAGTTTCAACTAAAAATCATGTGGAAATGTGGAATCCCTCACGGGCCGCCGATGCCGGTGACAGCCCGTAAAAAAAAAGAAAAGGCTGTTGATTGAACGGCTAATTAAACGAGTTGGCTATTATGCGCTATGTAATTTTATCATTTAGTATTGAGGGTCTGGTGACCCGTAGCAGAGGTATTATTTATACCTTCCTAAGCCTTTCTCAGACACCAGTTTCATACGAATAGGTAAGCTACATTAAACCTAAACAGTAAATACGTATTTGTGATACAAAAATGAATTGGTTATTATGTTAGAGAAAAAAACATAAGAATAAATCGTTAGCCATCAAAATTTGTCTCATCTACAACAAATATGATCATATCTCCGTATTTCGTACTAACTTCGAGCGGCTTCCAATTCGCTGGAATACTCATATTCTCTCTTTACTGCGTAATATCTTGTTAAACCCCGCTGCTCATGTCAATCTCATGAAGCACTGCGCATTTATACGTGTCACATACACTAGATACTTCAGAAATCAAGCATTGGATATACCAAAATACATTACGTTTTATAAGCAATCTTGCTAAGTATAATTTTTACAGAAAACATTAACAGAGGCCGTTCGATAGCACTTTTAAGAAACTTAAGGATGATTTTTAGTTGAAACTACATAACATACTATATTGCTATATGTATAAATATTCTGAATCTCGGAAACCGCTTCAACAATTATGTAGATATATGTATATATATGTATGTATATATATATTGCTCGTTTAAAAGTACTAATATTATTACATTTAACTATTCCTAAATCATATTTATGCAAATTCTTTGATATGTGTAATTATATCCCTCACTAACGGACCCGGCGAACTTCAAGCCACCATTTTAGTTTTCGTGACAGTTTTCTAAATTTACGAAAAACTTGTAATTACATTAGCTTCCGGACCAAGAAAAGGTAACGTTTTCGGTTTCCCAAATTTCCTTGTATATAAATCTTGTCCTGGCAATAACAAACGAATAAAAAATCCAATTTAGTTTAGCCGATAGGAAATTATGCGCGTACATCTACGTACATTTCGGTGATTAATATTTATATAAATATACACCACCACAAACATGTACCCACTCAACACTCTGTTTCCTTTTACTATTAGTAACATTAGTAACTATTCTTAGGATTTTACCCTCTTCCAAACAAGTGCCAACACTTCCAACAGCGGATTGATTTTTGCGTATTACAATTCCGTTGAAATATAAATGAGAGTGTACCGATGTATATTGCAGATATCGAGAATACCTGCTTAAAGATTTATTCTGTATTCAGTATGAATTGATAAAAGAAATTCGTTGACCGTCTTCATAAAATGCACATAAGATTGTAGAGCAGCCAAACCGATCAAAATACATTTTGTAGTGTATTGCAAGCCCAGGACAGGTATAAAATTTTTAGGTTAGTTTATAATATTAAGATTTCTTAAGGATAATGAGTTCCTACACCTATAGATCATTATTTTTCATGCTATAAAAGAGAAATTCCCGTGACCAGTCTGCTTCTTTGCGTACAATAGTGTAATAGTGACATGCTACAGTAGCGGGCGAATTCACAATCATACAAGAAATGGAGACAAAGAACATTAAGACTCAGAACCAAAATTAATGATAACCCAAAGTGGTGGCCCATGTGGAGTTTGAACCCAAATACTCAGTTCAGTAGAGAGCGGCGTGGCAACTGTTTAAATCACTATTTTACCCCATAAATATAAGTATTAGCTCTGCCCTCCTATACGTCAAGAATCAAAGTATCTGGAAATCGGAGCAGTAATTAAGCCGTGAAGGCGTAACTGACAAACAGAGTTCATTAAAGTACAAACACAAAAATACCATTCCCATTAAAGTACAGATGGCTCTTCACTATTGAGCAGAAATGGCCCATCATATTTCGTTTACCATAAAAAAGCAACGCTCAACTGTAACCTTTAAGCTGAAATATATTTTATTCATGCTATGGACATCCAGTGTTCGGAATCAATGAATTTGTATGACGCAGATAACGCGTTTTATTGTCACTGTTAGTAAATAAATTCTGTCGCATCCACCAATCGTATACTGGGATCACGTACGCAGCAGGCCGCTGCGATGAAAGGTATAATCTAATCAATTATTACGCCCGTGTTCCAATTTTCGACTGAAATATAAATAGAAAAGATTTAATCTTAATAATTTTTTGTCTGCTTTCGTCACTCAGATCACAATTTTTCTACATTTCTACTTCTAAAACATTTTTGATGTAATTTTTTTTTTGGATTTCTTTGCAGACAATGCCGATATGTTTATTTAGCTTATATTGGCTATTCAATTCCAATATATTAAATTTTAGAATTAATACTATATTAAAAGTCATATCAATATTTTTTATGCGAAATACTATCACCATTTTTTAAGTAGCAATAGCACTTGTTTGTATATTACTATTATTTATGTCAGTCATGCCTCATACCAAAGTCACGCGATCATACATAAAAAAATAGCGCATGGCAGGGAACTAACGCGTCAATAATTAGATTATTGTGTTACATGTGTATATCTGTATGTATATATATATTTTATATACTTATGCTTATTTAAACTAGTTGTAGTGCTTATTAAAACGAATATAATTATACCACTATAGCTATCATTTCTATGAAGTGCACCTACCTCATCTTTTCTTTGCATCGCTCAATAGTTCGACTGGCAGAGAATACCTTAGGCTGATGTATGTATTTGTGCACAAAGTAATAAATAAATTATTAATTTTTATATTTTTCTCATATATGTTACACTATATTCGATCAAACTAGAAAGTAAATAATAGTGCTATTAAATACATATAAAACAAGTAGCACACTTAACTAACCTAAAACAAACTCATAAACTAAATTCATTACTTTATTAGTTACATATTCTAAATTTCTATCTTATTTTCTAACAAAAGAGTACCTATAGTATCTATTCGGTTATTTTAAGCAAACAGCAAGAAAATACCAACTTATATTATCGTCAGGGGTTCTAAACTAAACAAACATCTGGTACGTAAGTCGAGAGTGGTATTTATTTAAAATTATCAAGTCGAAATAGTCGAAGTTTACAACACTTAATCTAAAAAGTTACATGCTAGTGCACACCAAAGCCCTTTTAATCTTAAAATTGAGTTCTATTATTAATTGGTGGATGAAGTTTACCGTTTGTAATACAAATATGTTTTCGTAGTAATTCCCACAGGCATCGTTAAGGGGCCGTTGTCGCTTTCGGGTACAACGACATAGCGTCACCTCCTAGCAAGACACTTTCTTGTTGGGATTTCTACGTTTCAAGACACCAAAAATCTTTTTCTTTTAATTTAAAGTTTTAGAATAATTGAGTTCTAATTTTGATTAGGTTTACAACCGTTTCAAAGATGGTTTTTATATATGTTTCAATGCCAGTTCCTAGTTTCGCACATACCAGTGTATAGCTAGTAATTTATATGAACTAAGTAACAAAAAATGTTTCTTAAAATGTTTATTTACTTCTTGACTAACATTCCTTCTTGTAATATCTTAATTTCGTTCCCGGCAGATCCATAAGTTTACCACTAAATAACAACAAATGGTATACGTTACGTGGGTCAACAGGACAGGCATGAAAGATATATTAAGGAGGGAGCCAAACAAAAATATTTGCAAACCTAATTACAGAGAGGAAATGTAGGTAATATTCCGAAAGTTCCCGGAAAATGTGAGACGTGACGAAGACTGCACGCAACAAAAGGAGTTTTTCAAGGAAATGAGCTAACTTTCTCAAGCCAGTGGGCTAATTCAACGGCTCACTGTAGCAAGTTTAACTTGTTTAGATACATTAAGCGCTTCGTCATGATATCGCTCTTTAACTACGAGAAAGAACCTGAAATTATTCAGACCCTTTTCTAACATTAATTACCATGTTCGTAACTTTCAAATTCTTATTTCTTTCTTCATCTACACAAATAAATAAAATTGGAGTGCCTGTTTGTAATTTCGAATTAACAGCTTTTCACTAAATGCAAATGAAAGTATGTATATACGAAATTTAAATAAAAAATCAATTTTTAATTTTTTTGTTTGTCTGAGTGTTTGTTCAGGCTAATCTTTGGAATGGCTGGACCGATTTTGACGGGACATTCGCTGGTAGATAACTGATGATACCTTATAACTTAGGCTACTTTTTTAGACTAGTCTTGCTCCGCAGCGTTACCCTCGGTTGTAGTAACGCGGGACTCGGGAGTTACAACAATAATTTGCTTTATTTCTAATAGTTTCTTTTAAGGATCAATACTTTGGTTCTAAACAGCTTCTAAGGGGCGAGAAATCAAACGTATGTATATCCCTCCTGCCAACTAGTTTTCTGTCGCGTCCTTACTTTGATCACGACCGATGGCTGTGGTTTAAACCTTTTATTTTAAAATGAGGCTAGTATGGTT
This sequence comes from Hyphantria cunea, assembly GCA_003709505.1. NCBI lineage: Eukaryota > Metazoa > Arthropoda > Insecta > Lepidoptera > Erebidae > Hyphantria > Hyphantria cunea. The sequence goes on from PKRV01000472.1 coordinate 1,997,350, forward strand.
ACAGAGTAATGTAAAGGAGAGTTTTTTAATCCTCCAGTTCAAAAGAAGGATGATGCTCCATCTAGGCGAGATAATGCCAGGACGTCTTGGTGAATTTGTATGCATCTACAACTTTCATTATGGGTTTAGAATATACTATTACTACGTAGGTTGCAAAACAACGCAGTAATGGTATGACCTGGTGTCCAGAGTCGCGGGCGACTTTACAAACACACATGAAACGGACATATAGAACAACCAGACTCAGACAGACAGATAGAATAACATTTTTTAGACCACACAGTGTGTTATTCCATGAGGGGTTTGAATCCACAACGCAGCGGTGTAGAAAATAGCGTGACGACTGCTTAAATCACAGCGCTGTATGTGCGATTATATGAAGTAGAAATTTTTGCAGATTCTATTTGATTAACCCCTCTTGAAACCTCTTTACAGTTGTCTACAATAACTAATAATAAACAATAATTATTATTCCGGACATCTAAGCACACAACGCCATCTAGTCCCAAACTAAGCATAGCTTGCATTATGGGTACTAGACAACTGATATGAATACATACATACTTTCTTGTTTGTAAATGCATTCATATTGTACACAGAAAACACCCATTTCTAAAACAAATATTTGCAGATCAGATAAACATTTGATCCGACCCGGGAATCGAACCCAAGACTTCAAGAACAGCAGTCACATACGCTACCACTGCGCCACGAGGCACTGCATTTTAACTATGAATAAAATTATCGAAACAAATGACAAATACACATATCATGACACATGGAATACTTTGTGTCTCGATCGATATTTGTTCATTAAGTTAACACTCCCAGAAGTCCCTCACGCATAACATTTTCCGTTGTCCTCCTCATGATGAGATCGAATATTTGCACGAACATAATCAAATAACTGTGATTATCCATCAACGACTAACTCTGAAATTTGAATTTGAATAACGCACCTGTGCCATTCTATAGGTAGGAGCTTGAGTCAGTATTGGGACGGAACGATATGAAGTTTTCAACCTTTACAGCTATTGTTTGCTGTAATTTTTTTAATATTTTAACAACTATATATGTGATTGTCTAAAAATGAACACTATTGTTTAAATGTTTAGAATATTTTCGATTTGGATAGCTGAATATATGATCAAATAAGTATTTACAAGACATTGAACAAATAATATCGTAAGATGTTGATTGTAATGTACATCACGATAAAATTCCAGATGTCTACATCTCTACTCTGGAAAGGGACAGAATTATACTAAGTTTTTAAATAACTCTTGCCATAATAATGTGCAATTCTGTTCACTGGAATAACGCAATCACAACAAGTATTCGTTACGATTCGATTCACGATAGGCATACTGGCCGTAGATGGCATGTCAAAACTTCAGGCATGTTTTCAAGGTAGTAAAACCACACTGATTTCAGCACGAACGGGCTGGCTCGAATAGAAAATCAATGTAAAATGACAGCGTTTTGTACTTTATCGTTGGTGAGTGCGAGACCGGAAGCCCAATGATGCAGAACCATCACTAGGCAGCTGCATTGTGGCTCACCAAGCTGCATTGTTGCACTGTTTACATTTGCAATAAGTATTGTGGCCACTACTGTTGCTTTTCATCAGGCAGAATAGAGTCATTTTGGCAAAGCCCTTAAAAAAATGTACTTAATACCTATCGTGAAAGCGCTTGATTACAATAAACTTAATCATTGTAAAGTAATTATCACTTGCAAACGTTTTTGACGCGCCACAGAGTCGAATCAGATTCAACAAAACCCTCACCACAATTTTGCCTTATACATGAAGCCTTATACATTTGTGAGTATAGAATGAGTTATAGAATAGTGAAAAGGAATAACATTCTAACTCATTTTACGAGAAAATTACAAAATAGTGTTATTAGAGTGTAGCATCTTTTACCTGTAGTAGGCAGAGAGTTCATAATACATTGTTCCCCGAGCTTTTTATACCTTCGTATGGATTTCTTTTATACAAGCAAAGGCTTTGTACACTATCTACTCTTTCAAAGACACGAGTTTTATATTTTAGAACAGAAGTAAAAAGTAGATCTACTACAAATTTTATATTTTAAATTAAAAAAAAACGTACGCAACAACGCAATGTTTCGTCTAATGGCCTAAAAACTCTTACCCATAGTTTGTTAGAATCCTTTTAAGGTTATTCTAACAAAAATCGCGCTTTCGCAAATTTTTAAAACCTCTTAGCAATAACAAAGTATTGTGGTTCTTTGTCTTATTCACTTTGCTTAAACAAGATATAAGAAAGGGGTTAGACCAGAATGTAAAGAAAATTAATCACAAAGAACTACTCTGAGCGTACCATTTTACTATATCTACGTATTTAAATCACTTAGCAATAAAAATGAAATTTTAATGTTATCGTGCTTCGACACGCTTGTGTCTACTCGACTTGGTTTGTGAAGTCATGACTAAGTAAGTGCATGACTTCACAAACCAATGAAAAGCAAATCTATAGGTACTTTTCATCAGCTCTACGAGGTTATCAGAAACCCAAGCCACCCTCCCCAACTTCAGGGAGCCAAGGATGGTAGTATACTTACCATCAGGTGACCTGATTAGTTTATTTTCTCCTATACGAACATAAGACTAACTAATGGAATCGGTCCGGCCATTCCAGAGATTTGCCGGAAAGAACAGGCTGTCAACAAAATTAAATCTAAAATATATTTATAAAAGAGGAAGGTAACTGACTGCCTAAGATAACCAGAGATTAACGCACAGCACAAAACGCTGAAACTAGAATCCTGAAAATTTGCATGTAGGTTTTATATGTAACATAAGTGACCATTAAGAAAGGCATTTTGGAAATGCCACCCCTAAGGGCGTTAAATAGGGAATGAAAATATCTAGTTATGCGCGAGCGAATCCATGGGCAAAAGCTGGTTAATTATATTGATGTACGTACCATATATATTGTCATATACATTTAATGAATTTGAAATTACATGTATAGATGATGTCGTCATTACCAGTGTGTGATACCAGTACCAGTCTTGTAAACTTGTATATAAAAATTTCAATTCATGACACACATATTTATGAATAGAACATAAGTATAAATGACTATTTAAATCGTCCAACATCAAAATGATCGCAACTGTAGTTTACACACTGTCCATTTTATAGGTTATTTTATTATATTTTGACTGTCGTGACTATTTCAGGACATAAGTCCTTAGTCAGTAATGTATAAATCATGGTACAGTAAATTGAGATAAACTGACATTCATAACACATTTTACGACTTGCAGTAATGTTATGCTCGCATAATAATTATAGACATTATGCGAGAACTACAAACTTGTACCGCAATAACAAATTTAATAGTTGTACTAAATAGTTGTACAATATTTATGTTTCTTAAACTTCGTCCGATAAAGTAGAATAGTGCTCATTCATACTGCTGACTAGTGCCTTAAGATTACACAAACATCACAATAAATTGCTAAGTTTTGTTAGCAATGTGAAAGTTTTGGCAATTTTCCATATGAAGTGGGCCGAGACGCTTCTTTTCGCAAGCACCAACTTAGATTATATTTCAAGAACAAAGCCATTATAGACACGCATGCCCTTGATTCTGAAAAACTAGGCCTTAATACATATATACGTATATTTCGTGCATGAAACACATACAATACACATGTAATGACTATTAAAATCCGTCAAATGATTTGGTCGGCTCCGGAAAACAATCATTATATATAACACTATTGTAATACATTTAATTGACCTAGAAAATTCACATTTTAAAACCTTTAATATTAATATATTAAAGGTCGAACGAATAAAACATTGGAAATAAACAAAGAAAACCTGTTATCCTCCCTGTAAAGATAGAAAATGTACAGAAGTTTGTAATTGATTAGCTTGAAAGACCCTGGTGCAACCTGACCCATTAATTGTGAACCACTTGCTCCAACGATCGTACACCCACACTGGCAATATTACATTATATGTTATTGAACAGGTAACTAGTTCAAGTAAAGTATGGCCGTTTTATCCCTTACTTTAGTCGATACCAAACTTCTTTAAATTAACTCCTTGGATCGGTAAATTAAAACTTATCATTTCAGTAGACTATTCTACAATTAAATCCTAAAAATTATCAAAAATCATTGTTACTTTTTGTAATTACTAAATCTGTTTGTACCTGTAAATCGTGTGAAAATAAGTTACTTAAGAACGCCTATCAATTTTTGAAGGTGTTCAAATGGTACATATTATATGTACCAATAAATATAAAAGTGAAATACGGTACTATTTAAATCAAAGACTTTTATGGATTGTTATTATAACAATAGAAAACTAACAATACATTTTTGTGCCAAGTTGAAGCTTTACGCTTTGAGCTTTTTGTTTTTTTCTTGCTTTTCCAGAGGTTCACGTTGTGTTTATAAAGATTGAGATTCAACATTTGTATTTATTACTTGCTGAGTCTCGCGGTGCTACCCGTGGTACAGGGTGTTTAGCAAATGCAGTCCCTTTGTCCGACCTATACATTAAGCAGTACGCGTTTTTTAGCTAAGTGATGATCATATTTTTTAGAGAACAGACGCATACAATTGAACTATTATCTAAACTAGATTTATAACTATGCAAGTATTTAATAAGTAATAACACACTGATAAAAGAAGTGTGCGTCAGAAATTAGAAAGGAGTGTATTTTGCTATACATAGGTGTCTCAGGAAGATTCTTGTAAAAGAACTACTTCTACCACCGAAATAAAGATGATAGAAGCACCGATTCATCATCAACTGATCGCAATCCACTGCTGGACGTAGGGCTGTCTAACTGCTCGCCATTAGGTTCGATCTTAGTCGATTTCAATGTAAAATCAGAAAGCAATTAGTTGAAGATAAATCAAAGTGCACGTTTTTGATAACAATACAAATACGCAGCCGAAAGCCAATATGCAAAAATGTGCAGTTAAACATTGAATGTAAATGCTAAAATGAATGTTCAATTCCCACATAAAGTTGCCAACGACTTTTTGCCATGGGAACTTCAGTCGTTCAGTTCAGTGCAACGCTTGCGATCAAATAGAGAATAATCGGCTTTCATTAGAACTCTAGTACTGATTTCTCTAAGGAAGTGATCAACCGCCAGCTTAAAGGAGATTTATTAAGTATTTAAACCGGTTTTGCTTCGTATTCGAGATAGAATTTGCTAATGATACAAAAAGGTTTGCTGTAGAACTAAACTACCTTTTCTACTAAAACATCTTTATATAAATCTACTTAGTACGTAACATAGCTAATAAAATCGTGTTAAGTTTTTGGAATATACATACGCAATGTTGCGGTACTGCAGCTCATATATTAAAGAGTTAAGTTTCTTTTTGAGGAACTTTGATTTAAGTGCCTAAAAGCAGAATAAATCATTTTAATTTTATTTGGTAAACGGAAAAATGTTTTCTGTCATAGTTCAAGTTTCAATTCATAAGTCTTGTTTAAACACTAGCCGCATGGTATTGTGTAATATGTATATACTTAGGTAAATGTAATAATATTGGCATTTTGATTTGATGGTTATAAACTTTTTGTTTGACATAGTTTATATAAAATTCTGGTCTCTTGACTGGATTTTTAGATCTAGGCGGCATAACTGAGAGATAAGTGCCAAAACTTTGCTAATTAACGCCTGACGTCATATCACACTGGTTTTCGTATTTTTTATAAGTGTTAAGATAGACGTTAATGGAAATAGGTACCCATAGTTTCAAATATGTCTGTCAATCTTACTAAATATTACTGCTCTCTGTAAATTTTACCCCTCAATGTATCACATATATATCTCTGACAGTATCACAAGATTTTTTTCTCTAAAAACTCGCCTATTGTCTGCTTATGGGTTTCTTGTACAAACACATACAAAAATATGACCACACCATTCTGTAAGGGTGTAAGACGAAGTTAAAATTACGACATAACATTAGCATGGGAGAGCCACGTTTCGGCATGCATGGGCCGGCTCGACCAGAGTGATACCACGGCCTCACAGAAAACCTAGTGTGTTCTAGGTGTGACACATCGCCTGCGCTTTGTTTCACCGAGTGAGAGAGTAAAAAATAACAAAATTGTCAATATCAGTCGACTTATCGATTATATCCACTGTTTTCTATCAGAAAGATTCACTGGCTTGGTTCAGTGCAAAAAAAAAGAAAAAAGCCACCTCTTCGAACGAGCGATGTCCCTCCGAAATGAACCGCTTTGCACACAGGTGACAAAAGTGAGGAACTTGATAATTGCTTAGGGATATATTGATTAAACGGCGACTTCGACGTTAATAGAATACTTATTCTGAAAACGTTTAATGAAAGTAACTAGTAAAAGAAAATTAACAATACGTGTTTTTCTGTGTTAATATTTTATCAGTAATCTTCTTATAAGAATATATTAGATTACTTAAGACTTTTAAACGAACAAAATTTCTATTTTCTTGTTCAAGTTAAAACACAAAATAAGAATAATCATGGGTGCGACATGTCACAACAGTTAATTTAAATTATAAATTACGTAATTTAACGTAAAACATTAGGTCGTATTATGTAGCAAATTTATATAGACAAATTCATAGATTTTTTGTTCTTAAGACATTGGTTGGGTATATAAAACCGGCCTTTCTATAACATTAGAACGTGTATGTACTTTGACTTCAAAGGATTTTTGTAGCATGATATATCCGTTTCACATGTAGACTGAAAGACTCAGAGCGCTTTCCTTAATGGAACTTTGTGTTGTACCAAAGTTTGTTCCACAAAAGGTCAACGAACAAAGACACAAAGATAGAACCAGGAGTACTCTTCGGTTTTTTATTTGAAAAATAGACTGTGAAGTAGAAACTTTTTGGACAAATTTGACCGACTTTTTCATTTTTGCCACTATTCGATGCACATTTACACGGTGAAGTAGATTTTTTGTTTTACTTTCGGCGTTCGGCCAGTCTCTTTTAGCTAAGAACTTTTCATTAGATGGTATCAGGAATAAGCTTCAACTTCGCTATTTTTTATTGATTCTAGTGCTCATCGACATCAGTACTTCCTATAAGTGTAGTACATTGTAAATAGAAAACAAATAACGCTGATTGTAACTAATCATATTAAAAATGGCCAATGCTTAGGCGGTTATAGCGTGGGTAACCACACTGCATTGGCCACGTTCGCATTAAGAATGGTGACCACCACTATGAGATTCTACTCATACTTCCCATCCACCAGAGAAATGTCATTTTGGCAGGTAATACTTACAAAAAAAGTAATTATTTAAATTTTACTAATTCCAGAACAAATTTTGTTTGATGTAGAATTTTAAAATAAGTATATATGAAGATAATGCCCGTCAAGCTCACTTTGCGTACATTTAAATTCAATTCAAAACTATTATTGAGCATTATATTTTTTGTTGAAAATAAAAAGTCACATTTACATAAATAGGCGTAACCACACACATATCACATAAACAAACTTTTTCTTAGGATGAAATCATATGGAAAAATAAAAAGCCAATGTATCCAATCTTCAACTCATTTATTTTCACAGATGAATAATCTCTAAAAGACTATGTCTTTTACATATACCGTCTAATAAGTGACACGAACATACTAGTATGATACAATATTTATTTTGTTACAAGTATCACTGACAGATTTTGAAGATAAAATCCGCAGCCTGTGCGATGCGTGAATATGCAAAACTTAACTTAGATGTTTCTAAGATATGAATTAATTCAGCCAATCACAACTTTGATCATCTTCCTCTACACAATTATATGATGAGCGTTGCAGGATTCATATAAATATATTATATGTATCAGTTCATGAATATCTTGTTAATTTTATCAACCTGAATTTAATAAAACCGAATAAGTTTTTTTAGTGGAGTTTATGGGAAACAGCCAAAAGAAGTGTTTACGTTATGTACATAGAATGCTTTGCATTTCCAAAACTCCACATAAATCATAAAGATAAAAATGATATGTAGTACGTTATAAACTATTTTGGTATACAGTTACATAGTTAAAATTTTAAGAATAACTAATAATTGTAAGAAAACCAACTTATTCCAAAAAATAATAATAATGACTAATAATTTCCCTTCGAAATAAAAAATAATCTCCTAACCGTATACTTTTAAGGTTAAGTATATTTTAGATATCAATAACAGGGTCCAAGGCTAACACATATTTCACCTATTGCTTCTGTAGTTATTATCACAAGAAAAAATCTGAAATACATAATAATTGTGTATTAAAATAAAGAGCCTTTTGTATATTAGGACATCTTGTATTAAAATTGAAGAAAACATTTGAATTTGAAAATAGAACGAAGTAAATTTAAAAAAAAACTCAACACATTTTGTTCGCAGTTCGTTTGTTCACATTTCAAATAAGTAGATAATCTATGCATTTGGTACCGAAACAGAAGCATTATTGGATTGAACGGATCAAATTGGTAAAATAATAACATCCCATTGTTCGCATTTGCATCAAAAAGCAATAACTAACGATTTTAATTTAATATGCTTTTATTACATCTAGATTTAGTCATTGTATGTTTTCACAAAATTAAGAAATTGAGAGGTCATAGAGAACATATCTTTAATTAGAGGTTTTACTTCTCTTTTTGTCTATGATGAGGTTTTAAGGTCTTGCAACAATAACCTCCATGGAGTAACCTCATCTGTATCATGAAGATGTATGCCATAAAAAAAGATTTTAATGAAGTATAACTTAAGAAAGTATTGGGTTTCTTAATTTGAATCATACGAAAATAGTGGCCATTTATTACCGTCAACAATTATTGCGTAATTGTCGATGTTTTATAAAAGGAAGAAAACTAGCTCATAAAGAAATGATCATTTAAGTGTGTTATTATGTAGAATCGTATATCATTAAATATTAAGCTTTCTAAAAAGGTTAACTTAATTTTTCAAGTATATATGACACAAGATTCTTGACAAATATATACATAACTTGGAATAGCTATAACTCTTATCAATAAAACAATGAAACTACACATACATTCTAACAAAATATTAATAATGATAGTAATAAGATTATACATTTATACATACAAGAACAGATTAAGAAGCTACCGTTAATATGTGTGTATGTTAATATGTGCGTATATATCACATATACTTAATTCATTTACTAAAATTTAAAATATTTCTTATATGACAGCATAATAAGTCAAGTTTTGTCGGACTTATGATTAACGCAAATTCATTGTAAAAGTAATTATTGACTGGAACCAGAAACAATATATTTAAGTAAAAAATAATATTAAAAACCACAGCATATGCTTACTTTGACATTTTTAGACAATTCATCCTAAAATTGTTCATGACTTCATCGTTATTTTATTTTTTTAATTTGAACAGATTTCGCCATTTTATTGTGTTTTACATTGTTTAAATGTTGTAATAATCCTTAGATATATAATATCACAGGATGTTCTAGGTTTTCACTTACAATGGCTTAGAATGGAAACTAACGTCCTTTTTCGATACACTATATTAACAAACAACAAAAGTAAATTATTTTATAATAACACATAAATTGATCAACAATTCATGACATTTATTTTATCCAATGTTCATGTCAAATGATATTAATTTAATACGTATTTGAGCAATTTTAAATAAAATACTATATAATTTTAATGCAACTTAATTCGAATGGAAACATTTGAAAATTATGAATTTCTAAAGTTATTTGGCAACGACACGTAGTGGAATTATTTACAGTATATACTCAGTGCTCATTTTAATACTAACTAGATAATTTACAATGGACGACGAAAGAGGCTTAAAACAATGAGATTATAGTCTATGCATATTATTAATAGTATCTATGGGTTTTTAACCGAGGAACTGCAACATTCACCCGCATTCATTGCTTCCAGTTGATTGCACATTGCGTCAGTCATTATTTACAATCTAGTTACTGGCAACTGCACACCGCACAATGTTCTAAATGAATCCTACATTGTATTCTTGTATAAAAAAATTTACGTAGCAATCATATTGCTATATGCATAAAATGCTATGTTCACAAGGCTTGCAACACTTATGAGAAGTATGTCGTTTGACAATGAAGTTCCCTTGTCTGGTTGATTGCACTCTGCCCCTCTGTAATCTAGGCAGAAGTTCTGTGAACAAAACAACATTTTTGTTTATAAAAATGATCAATTGAGTTTTCTGAATCAATTATGTTTTTCCTCTTTATATTCATATCACATCGTACCGGAGAAATGGTATACGATAATACCGATATCCAATCACTTTTTTCCACGTTTGGAAGGCCAGATTAGACATTTAAAAGTTATGATAAAACTCACATATAGCTAGTAGTGCGACAGTTTAGTAATTTTGCATTTATTAAAAATTACATGCATGAATGACACGCTTCCTTCACGGTAGTCGAGCGCCGAATTGACAGCAGAATCTTCTCAGCATGTAGAATTCAAAGAGTAGGTTTAAGTGCTTAGATTGTCGTCTGTGGGATATTAGTAGCTTATATAATAGTGATTAATCAACCAATCCAACATAATTCAAAATCTTGTATACCATTTAGTATACTGTGACAATTAAATGTTTAACAAACAGAGTATACAGACTTTTGAAGTATGTGTAAGTACAAATTAATATACATTTAAAGTAAGTCTACCACTAATTTGTAGAATGACAATTCACTACTAATATATAAACACTTTTAAACCAGATCCTCCTGTCTAGAGCATTTACCAGATGTTTTTGAGACTTATAACAACTACAAGCTTAATTGGGAAGTATCAACCCTCGACGGATACAAGTATTAAGTGGGTATTTAAGGTAAATTAATGATATCTTCAAAATGAAGACAAGAAGTATAAAATTCGTCATTAATGATTTGAATTATTGTTTAATTTTATTGAACCGGCTTTCTTCATTTATCTATACTATTCATGTAATCTTAAAATTACCGAATATTACCCGACCTATTATGAAAGTCCCCCGCCCCGGATACATTTCCATTTATATTGTGATACTAACCTTAATAATATTTGAAGCCATTCGTTTTAGGAAGGTGCTCGTGAACAGCGCTGCTTCATCGCCGCAAGATCTTAACACCGTCTGCTCTGAACATAGCAAGTACTCCTGAAATGAACTGAAACAAAAATTAACTCATTATACAATGTTAATTATAAAACGGTTCTTATTCTTAAGAAATTAAAGTTGAAACTTCAATGCACCAAATTTTTTATTCACAATTTCCACTGAAGCATCTAATGAATTTTAGATCAAATACCGTTAAAGCTAAAAGTGCATATAGTTTTTGTAGACTTTTTTCTAAAGACTACAAAGTTTTCCCTATACTTCATGTGAAACTTGCATAAAATTATATAAACACCTACCTACATAATGAAATCTAGGCTATCGATTGTGTGATTAAGATTACTTATCGATAGCTTAAATGTAAACAGTAGTATAACTAAACTGCTTTGTATTTAAATGCATTGAAATAGTTTAAAAACTACTTCAAACTACTGGGTAAAACACGATTTATATCTATCTGATACCTTTAACGAGCAGTTCTTGTATATACATAATCTAAATCTCGGAAACGGCTCCATCATTTTTATGAAATTTAGCAGGCTAGCAGGTTTCGGGGCCAAACAAAAAGATCTATCGCCTGATGGATGAAGCGGTTACCGTCGCCCATGGACACGCGGAACATTAGAGGCGTCACAAGCGCGTTGCCGGCCTTTGGAGGATGGGGAGGAGGATGGGGAGAGTTTGGGGTATGGGCCTATGAGTAAATACATACTTATTATAAATAGAAAGAACTCCAACTCCGAAACAAATATTTGCAGATTATACAAACATTTGGCCCGTCCCAGGAATCGAAACCGACCGATCGAAGCACAGGAATCGCAAACAATAAGAACAATAAACTGAAATTATTTCAACAATGCTTGCGATGATTGGTGAAAAGGATCGATGATATGTGACGAAGCGACTTTACGTACACGAAAATAAAAGACAATATCTTTCACAAGAAAAGGACGTGAAACACGAACCAAGTGATATAATCCTCCTAATTAGAATGAAATTTGATTTCTTATAAAACAATGCATCATCCTTGAATCTAGAGCACTCAAGATCCATTTATTTACTGAGTCAACTATTCTAACTCCCATAGCAACAGAACTTTGGTGTCGGTATCAAGTGTCATAAGATATAATATAATAATTAACCCACCTATCTCAAATATCGCCTTCCAATACAAATAATCCATAGTACCTTCTAAAGGTTTCTCTTTCGAATTACCTATCTTAAAATTCCGTAATGTATATGTGGATAGGATATATATATATATGTATATATATATATATATATATATATATCCCTAACCATCTTCTCAGCTTATTGCTATGATGACTAATGTCTCTTTACCAATCGTTAATGCATCAACGAACAATCGCTCAGTATGTGAAAGGTATTTTAATTAGTACCAATTAAATTCATGAGACACAAAGGTCGCAGATGTTTAACCTCCATTTTTATAGTATACTGGGGTGTATAGGTACTATTAGGTAGGTAGTAATGAAGAAAATGTGACTAAAATTTTCCTTAACACTTTTACTATTAACAGAACAACATATATTTTCGGAGGTAATAGATAAATCAATGTAAGAAATTAAGAACTGATCGTCAATCTGTATTTTTTTTAAGATGTTGCTACGGGCTTCACCGTGTTGTTGGTTTGTTGTACGATTATGAACACGAAGTGTCAACAACCAGGTAGCAAACTACCCAGGCCAACGGCGCTACAAAGATATAGAAATCTTAATACAAATTACAAACCTTGTAGCAACCCGACTGACCAGAGTGGCAAAGTAGGCCTTTACTCCTTTTTAGCAGAGGGCGATGTCCAACTCTAGACTATTATAGCCTGTTAATGTGAAGACTATCATCGCACTCTCCTTTTCACTCTTTTATGTATGGAGATTTGGGGACTAATATTTTTATTTTCCGTTAGTAACAATAACATCAGTCGTTCTGAAGGGACATTCTTATAGACAGATAGCAAATGGTTTTAAGATTATAAATAAACCAGTTATATGACGTCATCTTTTGTTTTTTCATGTATACCAATTAACGTAAGTTATTCTTTATATATGTAGGTATCTATGTAAAGCATAAATCATAGAAACAAAAGCAATTACGGCAAGAGGAATTTGTTTTTCAAATGTATTTTAAAAGAAACGGGTATCAGTTCATACCATATTCATTTACAACCGCACGTTTAGCAAAGCAGTGAATCTTGTTTTAAAAATACCAAAAACAAAACATATTAAGCGAGTAAAACTTGATAAATAAAGTTCTTGTTAAAGCATACAAGTAAAGCATAAAAAAAGTTATGGGGGAAATGAAAAATTTTGCTAATGTACCTTATAACGTTGAAAAATGAATTTGAAAGTCAATGTTATTGATGAAATCATTAATAGTTTTAAAGGTACAGGTATTAGAGGATAAAGTTGTAGTAACGGGATAAGTGACAGATTTTTTTTAAATTCACAGATATTTTAAACTTTTGACGCCTTCTAAATATCGCACAGCAATACACGTAGTTGCTAAAATGATAACTTCAAGGTTAGTTTTAAAACATTGAAGCAAATTGGTACGTTAACATCAATATTTAAATCTTGTACAGTCGGCGAAGAAAAATGGAATATAAAAAAAAGAGTACCTAATATCACTATTAATAATTAAAAATAAAATAAACACATACCATACACCTAAGAATTGCCTGTAACCCAGGCCACGTTTAGTGCAACCTGGTCACCATAATTCCCACTAACCCCGTTAGTTCCCGTTCGTTAGTAATAAATTTATCATGAAACGCGAAAGTTTGAAAGTTAGGCATAATATCAGTCAAACGGACTCTACGAAGCTTATTTTCTATTCATAAATATAACTTTACTTTGACCTGCTTTTGTATGGCCTTTCTAACTTTAAACAGTAGTAAAATTTAAAGGGTCTTATATAGACCGTCATAATGCAGGTAAACAGGTGAGTATTAACCGTTGACACACAAAGTCATGATGGCTTGGTACTTATGGGCGTCTAACTTCATATGGGTTAAACAGATTATACTGTGTTTACTGCCTCGGTGGCGCAGTGGTAGCGTACGCGACTGCTGTCCATGAGGTCTCGGGTTCGAATCCTGGGTCGGAACAAATGTTTGTATGATCCTAAAAACTATTAGTTTGGAGTTTGGATGTTTTCTATGTATAGTATGTATGTATTTACTAAAAAAAAAGTATTTATGTATTCATATGAGTTGTCTAGTACCCATAATACAAGCTCTGCTTAATTTGGGAATAGATGGCGATGAGTGTTAAAAAAAAATAAAAAATTATAAAGCAAGTTATTATTTTAATTAGTTTTAGACTTATTATAGTTTATGTAAATTAGAAACTGAAAATCAGCATTTCAGAATTATTGGATATACACATTCCTTTACCGATATTTTACTAAGTAATCGTGAAGTCAAATTTTTTCAAGCTTTTCACTTGCCCTGATGTTTAAATTTAAACCACCCGATTTCCTATCAAGCTGAAATTTTAAATATGCCTTTAGTTCTGATGGCAATGCAATTATTTTTGATCGGTATTATTATTAATTCAAAATGGCCGTCGTAACAAAATGGCGGCGTACATATTTCTGAACAACCCACCCAATATGGGTATCAAATGAAAGGGCTTAAAGGTTTTTTATTATCAAGTAATAAAAGCTTGATTTTAAAAAGGTGCCACATGTGCGTTGCCGGTTTTTGTGGTAGAGGTCTTCTCCTGAAGGTTTGAACGTCATATAGGTCCAAGTGTACCACAGGCAACAATGTGTTCCACAGACTGGTTGACAGAGGCAAAAAGTTTCGTGAATAGCGCACAGTGTCAGAACTTGAGTGCCAATTATTTAAGTAAAGGTTGACTGGTAGAAAATGCCATATCGGATTAAGTCTGCCTCATGAAGAATGTATAAATAAATAAATAAATAATGGGAAGGGCAGTTTTGTTACGTAAAACCATGGTGAAAAGCTAAGCCAGTTTTACTCGATCAGTATACTGTCGTGAGTCCGAGAAATATGCAATACATTACCCTCCATTACGATGATCCAAATAAATACATTTTTTGAAACTTTGTGTTGCTTACAATATACATAAAGCTCATCAACCAGTGAAACATCAGTATTAGGCCCGCACATTTGACTTATACAGTTTTCACCATTATGTTATGTTGTATAAGTATATAAAAAACTTCCATTATGATAGTTACTCTTTTCTGGTAAAGTGATCGCATAAATCCCATATGAGACAAAGTTCTACTACAGAACATTCGTAAATCATCACTCATCACTCACATTAGTTTCTTGGGTCATTTTATAGATATTTAATATACTTGTACTATCGACCATGTCCACAATAAACAAAACCTCAGAAACATTATTGACATCAATGAAAAACGCTAATCGTATTGTTCGTATGAAATACTGATAAACATAAATACCTCTATGTTCCGTTCAAATATTATAAACATTAGGAATGAAATAAAATTTTGCAGCTTTAATTCTGCACCAGTCACAGTTGGCACAGTCCGCGATAGTTTCTTTTTTTTTTCAGTGAAAATAGCTCAGTTTTTGTTCATCTCTCCATTGTGTCAGTGCATGACCAGCGATGTATAAATCCTCTGATATAACACAAATATTTTAACCTAGAATGCAAATGTAATTTGAATAATAAAACGTTATTGTTCTAGTATACAACCGTCTTGAAAACAAAAAGAAATTGATAAAAGAAATGGGTCTAAACTGTAAGAATGAATAAAAGTTCATTGCTTTCTTTTCGAGTTGCCGAACTAATTATAGATTAAATTGTTTGGAATGACTGGACTGATGAAGTACAGGGATAAGGATGTAATTAACACACCCAAAAAATCTTAAGTACACATTTAATCCCAACTGAATTTTTATCAGTGTTTAATGGTAGGATGGTAAAAAAAATGTTCATTGAATGGGCTACTTACAACACAAAAAGTATCACAGAATTTGCGTAAATCCGATAAAATTAATGAGCAGGAGATCATTTAAATCGACGCAATGAGAAAATATTGAGAGATTTAAGCGCTAAATATGCAGCAGTAATGAGCTATTGAAAATATATACATTTGTTTTTTTTAACAACGGTCTTTGTCGGTGAAAATCTAAATCAGAAAAATTATATCACAAAATTTAAAGGCAGCGATCCGGGTTGTTAATTTACATGTAAATTGGTACAGATAAGTATTATTATCAGTGGAAATCACGCCTCCGACAAGTAATTAGTTAGCAAGGCTTGAGGGAGTAAGTTCGATTTGTTGAATATTTTACTAACGCGGACTATTCAATATTCACGACTCAACCCAGCTCTTTGAAGTGCCGACTCTCTAGGACTTCTCGTGATTATTTCCACGACAGTTTAATTTTCTGAATTGGAAATTAAATGATGCCCTATCAAAAGAGTTACTTGTACAGGCAATGTTTTGTAGAGCTTATTTTTGTACCGGTAATAATAAATTTATGACGCGCGTTCTGGTATCTTCTTTTATTTTTTTCTTAAGATAACCTAATTTTATTTTATTTTAAAATGTTTGAACTATTATTTTAGAATGTATCTATATGTTATATATTCGAGGTTATTCTAAAATTGAATTTATATCTTATATTTGCGGCACTGGGTGACATTAAATTGATAGAATAACATTTGTAAGGATTATTGCAGTACTATTTTACAGCAAGAGACTGTTAAAGGTTGTTAATGACGATGATTTTATATTCGGTCTTAATTGTATTATCTTCTAGGCAATTGTCAAATGCGACTTATTTTTAGCCCCTGATGCAAAAGGGGTGTTTAAATTTAACGTTGATATCTGTCTGTGAGTATGTGTGGCATTGTAGCTCTCAAATGGATGGACCGATTTCGATGCGGTGTTTTCACTTGAAAGTCTGTTTCCTTGCTATGTTTGGTTAATATCGTTCCAGCTATGAAGGAGTGTCAGCTCTTTTCCAAAATGTTGTAAGGCATTTTTGGCTTATGTTTACGCGATTAAGTGCTTGCGTAGGGTTTTTTTTATTTTATTTTTATTATAAATAGAGACGTTGATATCAGTTTTGGCTTTAAAAATTTTAATGTGTGCTCAGAAATTTTCTGTAGCTTCAGTAATAGAAAGAATATGTACGACTGCGAATACAGAGTCAGTATAAATGGGTACCACTTATAACAGTTAGGGTAGAAACGTGCATTAATCAGTATGGATATTACACTAAGTGGCTTAACTCAAATATAAGCCCTAGTTGTTGGAAAGTCAAAGAGTTGGGCATACCTACTCTATTATAGTAGTTGTGGAGTACGACGAAGCTTTGTATTTTACTAGATGAGCCCCGCGGTTCAGCCACAGCACAGAAGGTTTATATATATATAATCGCAGGAATCAGGCACGGTCTTGGACCCTGTTCCATCTATTAATCACAAAAATTTCATTGTTCAAGTTCAGGGAAGTACTGAGATTCTTGAATTTTACCTGCTTTTTTAAATAGGGAGTTTTGTGTGATCGTTTGTATGTGCCATCGCGTTAATTTCTGAAAATATTTTTGTATTCAATAGCAAAATAGAGGAAGGTTATAGGTAGTATATTTAAATCGTATTGAAACTCTTGGGAGCGGTGCAATGACAATAAACGCAAATGAAACTGAAAGATTAGAATCTCAGTAAATCCATAATAAAGAGTGAGACAACGCATATAAGGAATAACAAATCGCGCATAAGCAAAACAATAAAATTAAAAAAATAAAGTGGTATGACAAAGGATGGAATCATAATATAACTAAAAAACAATAGACACGATCCACTCAAAAGCTTTAAAATATACTGCTAAATAACAAAACAAATTAAAAACAAACAAAAGTATTCACGGCATTCAAATCGCATTATCAAATAATGAAATGCATTAAAAAAAATCATTTTGATTTGCCTTTTCCACGATCCCAAGAGCCCACATACTGCGTTCTTAGAATATAAGACTAAAATTTTTATTTTGCGTTTGTTAGTGAATTGATAATGTTTAATTCATTGTAAATTAAGAATCATGAATTCATTCAAAATAAAATGTCAAATTATTAATTAGTAAACATGTCAAACAAGGGCAGATAGAGGACTAGAAATAATTTTACACTCTTATGACTCTAATAAGTCTACGTGGTTAATTCATACACCATCTTGATTTCAACCATATCAAGCAAAGTATCTTATCTTATATCAAGCATTCGATCCGTGTTAGTTGGCACTTTTACTAACTCATATTTTGTTTCTTAGTTACTGCTATTGTACGTGCATGTTGCTTTCTTTGTTTGTTTTCACTTCAGGTTCAGTTTGATTTTTTTAGCCTATCCTTTAGCTCTATACTTGCTGTATACAGCTAAAAGATAGACTAAAAATTCAAACTGTCTTTTTCCCTTATACTATGCTATATATCTATGTATCATGTTGATTACATGTCAATACTTTACTATCAAGAACGCACATGCACGTACTATAGCAGAAACTAAGACACAAGAAATGAACTAGCAAAAATGCCAACTAACATGATCCGAATAAATATTTTATGTGCCTACACTTTAAATCGACAACTATATAATTAGTAAGTCTTACATGTGCAGTATGTAGAACCAATCATACCCTATACCCATAATTATATATTGCCAACATCATTATCACAGTGAGAATAATACGCATAGTGACCCAAGTATTAAAGAGATCCCCGTGGGAGAGCCACACTTCGGCATGAATGGTCCGTCTCGACTGGGGTGATACAACGGCCTCATAGAAAACCGGCATGAAACTTTTTCATAAAAAAAATGAAAATAGTGATAAATTCTATTTAAAAGTTCATATTAAAAACTAAAAAAATACATTGACTTAAGGTAAAATTAGTTTTAAAAAAACACGTATATTTTTGTAAATAAAATACACCAGATTAAAATGTAGTCGAAACGTAAGTGTTTTTAGTTGACTATCTTCAGTTGTAGCTATGAAGTAAGGACATCTAAATTTGCGTGAGCCTTTAGACCCATCCTTACTGTCGTCTCCTACTTACAAACTACCTCCCTATAAATTTCACTTTCATTGGTCACGTAGCTAACCGAATTTCGTGATTATTCTGTAAATTAATGAATTATGGACAGAGAGTAAGTTATCTAACAGTCCTCTAAGTAAAATTGATATGTGCACCACAATTTGTAAGAGCTAAAATAGGAGAAGTATTGATAGACTTTTATTGTCTTTTAAAACATCACAAACCACTTATAGACAAAATAATATTTAAAAATACTTACCAACACACAGTTCTAAGGTGATCTTCGTGACTAGTCGCAATTGCAGTATGATCTGTTTCATATTGATCCTGCTGATTGCTGTTCAGCGTCATGAGAGTGACTTCATATTTCTTACTGCATGTCTCATACTCTGGCCTGACATTCTTAACGCAATCGGCATGTTTCAAGTACTCGTCCTGATACTTTCCTCTGGTACAGAGCTCTTGAACAACGTCAGTAATTCCAGCGTAAATTTTGCGGAACACCACTTGTTCGTGTTTATCCATACAAACATTGGTGTAGTTGTCAATGCATTTAATGCCCATGCGAAGCTCGCTGTAACAATAATGATGGGTAATTCATATTGAAATAAATTATTCCAACCAAGAGTTTTTGAGAGGTATTCAATGGTTTACAATTATGTTGTAACAATTTTGTCGACGAAATAGTAGTTTATGCTGCCTTTGAACAGTTATATTACAATAACGACTTGTACCAACAAAACATTGACATACAAATTTTCTTAGAACAGTTTATAATTATACCCAAATATTCACTTTAACAAGTTGATCTGCGAATACCTTTATGTTAGGTTTACCTACAATACTGTACAATAAACAACAAATAAAGAGGGAAAGTATATTAACCTGTATTACATAAGTACACAATTTATAGTTAAGGTTCTAATCAAATATTCGAATGACATAACTGCTACCACTGAGAGCGTGACATGATTCCAAAATGGATAAAATGTCTGGAAGCAAATTATTTCACTCAGTTTTGCAGAATTAACAGTAATTACAATTATCACTATGTAGGCGTAGGCGTATGGCCTTAACCCTCTCCTAAGAGGAACGAGCCCAGCAGTGGAAGATTATGGGTTGTTGATGATGATGATAATTACAACTATCACTAAGTCCATGTCTGGTCACTGATATTAGACTAGTAATCAAAAGTAGTCAAAATCACTACATAGGTGTTACCTGAGATTTTATACTTCTTAATGTTGATTAGAAAAGTCAAAGGAAACGACAAAAAAATAAACGCAAAGGCAATTAATTGTTTAATTAGATTAGCTCACTTTTTTATATATGACCCTGGCAAAGTGACTCTAGTCTGTCTGATGGAAAGCATGACCAAAATCCAGGACTGGTGGTCACCATGCTCATTGTAAATGCAACAATGCAGTATAGTGACCCATACTATGGTTTCTATTGAGATGTTTCTGCATCATTGAGCTTCCGGTCTCGCACTCACCAACAAAATACGACATCACAAATGCTGTCGTTTTAGCAATAATTTACATAGTTATTAAAATCTTACAAAAAGGTTGAATAGATTTGCAATCGTATAAAAAAATACAGTAACAAATCAATTTAACAAATAAATTAAATTGCATATAATTTTGCAGATAGATTGTATTTTAAAGACTCAGCCGAACATGAACATGTATGTAATCTTAGCTCAGAAATTCTAAGTATTGCGAATATAACTAAATCAAATATCTATAATGTCATATCATTCTTGATTTCCGCAGTAAACAAAGAACTATCAGTACCTACTTAGTTCTATTATCCCCAAAAACAATACATTATTCACACCCAGCCGCGTTTAAACCAAAACATTAACGGCTGACATTAGGTAATTTCGCGTAATTTTATTGTTTACTGACTTGACCGCAGTTTAGTGCTAGATTGGCTATTCGGTTGCTTTATGAGCCGTTGAGTGAAGTCATACAACTAGTTTCAAATGGCTATTTACCGAAAACAAGAGCACTAAATTAACATGAGCTAACTGCGTTCCGACCAAGCCATTCCACTAAAGTTATTCCTCAACTCGAAGTCTTTAACAAGACTTACTCACTTTCCCCAAGTTAGTGAGCGTAAATGACAGATTGCTGCACTACCACACCGCTTAAGGGAGAAAACCGTGAGAAATACATCATTCTTCTACTGTAATTGGTTATTAAAAGTTGGACATTTTATGGTTAAGAAGTTTAATGGGCCTGTTGACGTATTTCAAAGGGATCGGGGCCAAAAGGCTTTTGCTCAAACCAATTAATTTTATCCACGTTGTTAAGTAACGCTGTAGCCTTGAGGTAATGATTCAGCCTTGAAAAATATTTACCAAAATAACAAAATAAATATGTTTTTATCGTCTGCGTTATAAATAGGTGTCATCGAAGGCGATTAGACTGATTAGCAGCGTCTGAATTCTGCAAGTATAGCGTATTTGTTATTCATAAAATTAAGACATGATATCGTAAGGGCTCACATTTACAACTAAACTTTAACTTGGCTTTACTAAGAATACAATATCGAGTAACTTACACGCAGCTTTTATCCAGTTCTTCACTAGTCAGTGCGAAAGATATTTCCGGCGAACTGAGTACAGGTAAAGCCATTGAACATCTCTGTAGCAGATCTTCTTCACGATTACAGTGTTCCTTGAGTGCACCTGTCAAAGAGAAATAAACAGTTTATGAGCAAAGATGTAATAGAAAAATTATTTTTCTGTGGGTAGAGGTCGTGTAACGTCAATGATTATGGTGTTTATTCTATTTTGTCGTCGTGTCGATAGTTACGATATTGTCTTATAGTATATCTGTAGGTCTCTGTAGAAAAAATCAACATTATCTATTACCTAAAGACATCCTCTACTGTACAAGACATACCCTTTTAAATGCCTCGAAAGTTTTGTGACACCAAGAAAGCATTGGTTAATATCAAGCCTTAATTTAGAAAAAGAGAAGATCATCATTGTTATCTCTTGCCTAAGAAATCCACTGCTGTACAAGACATAGCCTTTTAAATGTCTCGATAGTTTTGTGACAACAAGAAGGCATAAGTTAATATCAAGCCTTGATGGAGAAAAAAAGAAGATCATCATTGTTATCTCTTGTCTAAGACATCCACTGCTGTACAAGACATAGCCTTTTAAATGTTTCGATAGTTTTGTGACAACAAGAAGGCATTGGTTAATATCAAGCCTTAATTTAGAAAAAGAGAAGATCATCATTGTTATCTCTTGCCTAAGACATCCACTGCTGTACAAGACATAGCCTTTTAAATGTCTCGAAAGTTTTGTGACAACAAGAAGGCATTAGTTAATATCAAGCCTTGATGGAGAAAAAAAGAAGATCATCATTGTTATCTCTTGTCTAAGACATCCACAGCTGTACAAGTCATACCCTTTTAAATATTTCAAAAGTCTTTTGATACCAGCAAAGTAACTAGTTAATATCAAGGCTTGATCAGTGATGATACACGAATAAATCAACTACATAATGTACTTAAACATAGTAAACCATGTTTTAAAAGCAACAAATCAATAACCTCCGTGAGACAGTAAACTCCTTGAAAGATTATACGTACTAAATAAAATGTACTAATTTAAATATAGTACAAACGTTATTTGAATAATCTATTTTGGTTTGTTGTTCACCTTACAATTCTACTTGGCGAACAATTGATTCATTATACAACCTATTGGATTACGGAGATGAACGATGATTCTAATAAACTAAAAAGACCGCTGTTGAATACTAAATGACTTAATCCTACGACCGAAACATCTTCAGTTCAGCATAGGTATCATCAATCTCCGTCGATTTGTCTCTACTTGAATGGCAAGAAACGATCTAATCAAATATCTAAACCTAAAAATGTTACACTTAAAAAGAAAAAAACCATTCAAAAATAGAATCGTAAAACGAATGAAATACATCAACAGTGAACGTTATTATACCATTCAACTTTTCATAGATTGAAAGTTGTTCGTTCGTTAGATACATTTTAGTTGTCCGATGCGCAATGTGTGCGTCACCCTCACCCGATCGTGTTTCACGTGGCGTGCACGCAATCAGCTGTTTACTCAGATGTTATCAATTGGAAAAATTTACAACATGATCAGTTTGTACATTGAATGAGTTCCGATAACCATGTATGTTTAACTTTTTATTTAAACTAATTAATATTTTGTGCCATTTTTAATGTATAATATAGTCATTTAAATTATTTGAAACAGCACTGCAGATAGTAAGCGGCTTAACTTCATTAATAATATTCAACGGTTACATGAGTATGTACTGGTACTGAAAGATTTGTGCAACATCTGCAAATAATGGTAAAAAAATGGTCTCAAACGTCATATGACTTCGTGTTTATCCTGTCAAACAGGTAGTTATTTTTACCAGTACCGTTCTTAGCACTATGCATTCCAATGGTGTAGTGGGGAGCCGAGCCCACCACGCCGCTCGTTGTCATTGGCTGCCTGATATCGTACGATGTTTTCGCATGTGTGCGTGTCGTGTAAGTATTTATAAACTCGCACACTTTGCTGTCACTCAATCGAAGTATAATCGGGGACCAATTTAAGAAGAATGGATGGATGGCGTAGGACCGGCGCCTGATTAAATTGCGGCGATGCCATAGGAAGACTCGTTGTTGCCTTGACATGATAGCATAGTCGTTCTATTTATTTTAATCATCGTTAACCTCACAATTGTATACTATGCAATTGCGTAACGTTTCTATTTAGCTTATTTATATAACACAAATTTGCTCTTCCACACGGCACAATATCTTTATTTATTTCAAAAAAATACCTACGACATCTTCGGTCACATTTGATGGAAGACCGACACATAAGATATTTTCTATTTGTTGCGATAAGATTTTGGTAAACTTCCAGAATATTGATATTGCTATAAATACTTATCAATATGAATGGGAACCACTCGAGCAAATAAAAGTGAGCTATTTGTTACGTACCTAGCTAGGATAAAGGACCTTTCAATACATCTAGTGACTTCATCCTATGAATATTCAAAGAGTTTCTGGGAATAAATGCTTGATTTATGAATTGGTTAGAAGCAAAAATTCTAAACGATTTAGAAAGGTATCTAAAAATATTATGTTAAACGAAGGTAGATATGAAAAAAAGTATAAAAATTTGTATTTTCGTAACTTGACTTCTGTTTTTAATGTAATGTCGTTTAAAAATATGCTGACGCAGTATTATTCTTATATAACCATGGCATTTTACCTTTTATTTATTGTTACGGAGGAATGTAGGTATCAACCAGACTATCTTAGACAGAGAGATAGTTACTTTGATAGATATTTGGAATCTCTTTATTGCGCATAAAAATAGGATACAAAGGTGCGATAAAATAGGTATATGATAGTATAGAGGTATCTCTATACTTGTTAAATTAACTTATCTATGTATGTGATCTCTTACAGACACTTTGGAACTGCCATAACATAATTACGACATTATAGTTTTTAATTTACATCAGTCAAATACTTTAACAAAAGTAGTCAATAGGGAGTCAAACTCAATGGAATCCTTACAATATTAAATTTAATTATTTCAAGTTATTGCAGTTTACAATAAGATGCCATATAATAGATAATATCTATAACTTATTCTAAAATATATATTGTAACTAGTATGATTACGAATATAAGCCTTCTTAAAGCCTCATTAATGGAACAATAAGCTTCATATGGTAGGTACATACATTTTACACCGTGTAGTGAAAACCATCAGACTTGCAAGAATTGGTACCTACTACATGTTTAGTTTCGATAGCTAAATGCTTTTTCCGCTTTATTTCCAGGACTCATTCTAAAATAATGTTCTTGCTGTAAATATAACCAGTCCCGGTCGTATCTTGACTTTCAAGTTCATGTTACATATATATACATTACATACATATATACATCTATTATGACTTTTATGGTGTGTAGTTGTTCTTTCTTTTCTGCTCTTTTATCAGCGCACTACTCTGTCTTTTAAATAGATAATCCTTGATTTCCAATAATTGTACCTGTTTTATCTCTTACGTTTTTTTATGCATATTGTCTTTTAGTTTCATGTATCAGCTACAGTACTTCAATATTTTTTATCTAACTCCATTTTTGTGTGTGATCGCCTTGACAGTTACTTAGCAGTTTTTAGTTTTCGGCGAGGCAGATGATAATAAAAAGAAATGATTATTACTATCAATTTTGAGTACCTATGTATTACATCTTGAGGATGACATTAATGTAAGTGAGTTTTACGACTAGCCACTATCAAAACGTGATAATGACATTGATAACAAAAGTAAACATCTATTGAATTGTATTGAATACATAATACATTATACGTATCAAACTGATTCACTTACTCAAATATTATACACGTTATTTACATACACCTTTACTGGAATCTTTTTGTCTACGGATGTACAAACAACTATGGCATTGATATGAAAATGTAATGTTCTTATTCTCCATGTAATTTAAACAAGTCCAGCTTGAAAATATATAAAAGAAAATATTAGTTTAATTCAGAAAGTAGAGTAGATTTCGTACAATACAAATGCAATGTGGACGATGAGGAATATTAGAGCATTAAGAAATGCAATGTTCATCATTGGAGAAATCATCTTTTTATTTGAGATAGTAACCTAAAAGATAGCTTAATACTTGTATAACATCATGACCTTTTCGATAGCAAAGTAGAAGAGATAAAATGATTTTATTAACATTATGTAATGGCCTCACTATTGTCATCACTTTTTTATTATCATCATTTCACACGGCAACATATTTTCGCTTAATCCGGGGTTATCTGTTTAAAAAATTCAATGTTTTTTTAATTCATTATCGTTATTGCTATTGCGGCAAGATCGGCCTACTGCCAAATCTAAAACAGATTTAGTTAGCCCGGATCCGTGATTTGTAATACTATAATTTATTTACAGCTCGCAATTAAAAGATCAACATCTTATCGATAAGTAAGATAAATATCGTCTACTTAAACATCAGTAAATAAGGGGCAGTAGGCAGGTAGTGAAGCAAAGATATAGTAATGTAAAAAACTAATGTCGAACATCCAAGAGATGACCGGCCTTACCTGTGTCGAAGTTATGATCCCTCTGCTATGAATAGGGACAACTATTCTACAGAAATAAGTCAAAAAAAAAGAATACAGTTTTTGGACCTGCAACTTGTTTTAGTGTCATAGTGACTGTTATTCCTAATTCAAATTCAAATATTTATGCAGTAAA
Source organism: Hyphantria cunea (assembly GCA_003709505.1). Lineage (NCBI taxonomy): Eukaryota > Metazoa > Arthropoda > Insecta > Lepidoptera > Erebidae > Hyphantria > Hyphantria cunea. The sequence goes on from PKRV01000472.1 coordinate 2,023,853, forward strand.
GATATCATAGACAATATGAAACTGTAGGTTTTTTTTAAAATAAAACACGCTGTAACAAAAAGCTGACCTAGACAGGCTAGTAACGCTACTAATGTATAGTGGTTAGCGATTCTGACTGCTAAGCCAGTGATCATGGGTTTCGTTTACACCTAACAAAGTTTTGTTGAACACAAAAGTTTATTCTGTGTCTGGGTAAAACCGAAATATGTAACGTCTGTTCTATATCTGTATCCGTTGACTGATAACTATGGTTTCGTTACATATATATAATCCCATTCGTGCAGAAATGGGGTTGGATAAAAATATTAGGAGTAGTCTAAGGCTGCGTTTCGCATAATCCAGATGATGATGAGAATGATTCCAACACATCAGCTGCTATTCTAACACGGCAGGTGCTAATATTCAATTGGAAAAAGAAGATGAAACCGCAGCCTGGAAGGCCGCAGGCCTCAGAATACAATGTGCGAAACCAAAAACCGGTATATCAAAAGTAAATCTCGACAATCCCATTTTTCTAACGAATTCTCATTGAGACTATTCTCATAACCATGACCACATTGTATCTGCTATAAATTTCTGATGAATTGAGCATCCAAGCACTATTTGACGCTACATGCTTAGTTGAAGAATAACTTGGAAATACCACCGAAGTCATAATCTATCAAAGTTCGATTCAATCTGATTGTGAAACTTAGTAAGTGTCTAGTAGGTAAATTAGCTGATGATTATACAAAGCCTGACCAGATTTGTATAAGTTAAAGATAAGAACCATCTTGACCACGTTAGCTTTCCAAAAAAGTGCCGCATCATATATCTATTTATTAAGGAATTAGTGAGATTTGTGATGCCACAGAAAAATACGTCAAACTTACACCTCCTTTATGCGTTGGGGTTAAAATTCGAATTTAATTTGAATCTAGTCTTACCTACCTGATATCTATTCAGAGATAAAAGTGTTCTGAAAACTCAATGTAATATTATATTTTTAAAAGTACAATTTCTTCTTTGATACTTGGAATATGAATACGTACATTCGCAAGCAAATAGCAAGCTACCTACCTATATATTTCAAAGGACATCTCAATTCATCTCATTCATTTTCATGAAGAAAGATTCTTTAAACGCTTATGAATAGTCGTTATTGAGCTCAATAGAAGCGCTCATCCTACAGAAATTTATAAAAAAGTGAAATAAATTAAATGAAGCCGTTCTCGAACAATCAATTTCTTAATGTTGCTACTGTGATAAAATCCCTTAGCGTATGTATAATAACAATTTACACTAACTTTAATTATGGTATTTGTTCCGAAATCAATTCAATATAAAATTCAAAAAGGACGACTCAAAGATCTGGTACCACAATCAAATCAACCAACTTTACCAATACTCAAAACATTATGATTCATCAGTAAGTACGATAGATTATGTTTTAGTATTGATAATACCTTTTCTTTTTCGGGAAATTTTCCTAAAGATAGACCTAATCTAAGATTAAAAATCGCTAAAGTTGACTCGTATCGCTACGACAATTTTTACGATATTTTATCAGTTTTACTCAAACAGATAAATGGAGATTACAATCATAATAAAATTCAATAGTCTGTTACGTATGTAGGTCACATTATGTTTAAACCGTACGTCCAGTACTGGTTTGCTAACAGCACTAAATTTACACTTATTAAAATTGTGAACAACAATAAAGAAGGTTTATGACAAAAATAAATCATAATGAACTTTTAATATGCAACATTAGGATTAAAATTCCAACTCTTCGCCATTCTAATGTGTTACAGTGGTGAAGAAATCGAAATAGAATATTTTTATGAAAAGATATCAATGTCATAGGGTATAAAGGAACGAATGATCGCGAAGTAAATCGTCCGTACCGTTGATGTCTCAGTGTCGCACTGGTCATTTGTCATAGCGCTCGGATTGGGTAACTTTTTGTTCAGACCGTTGAGTTCATTCTAACTTTGAAAGGAAAACGATCCTTATTATCACACTCCGACACTAATGCGTTCCATTTTCACCGCTAATCGTCTCGTTTGCGAATAATAAAGTATCTAAATTGTAATGACGCGACGGGTGATTCATCATAATAGACTAACATTGCGTATACTATAATATCATGCGAGTTAACAGAGTTTTCGATTTTACAGATAACAAGTTTATGGTAATACCGATTGTTTTGTAACCACACTTGGTAACATATTATATAAATCTAGATATTTAGGTATACTCACGTATCAAATTTGCACGGAAAATGTGTAAGCTAACCTCTTGCGGGTAATAAATTTGGATAAAACAATTTCATCTGACTTGAATCGCACCCCAAACTATGCGGCTTACCTCGTAAATCCCGATTAGCCTTCAGGTAACGGAATGAATCAATAGATTATGTATTTATTTATCTTAAATAATTTAATACGAATTGACATCTTCTTCAAAAGAACTAGTTTCAATAAAATTTATAGTATACTAGTTCAATATACTTAAGGCAGATTATATGTGTGCGAAAGTGACGTAAGAAATTCCAAGTTTTAGCTCGGGTTGGCACGAAAACAAACCAATGAAGACAAATTTCTTTCGGAAAACCTATCCAATAATATTAGTTTATAATATTATTCTTTTAATTTATAATACATATTAAATGATATTTTAGTACATATGTACCGTGTATACGTATAATCCATATGCATTTAGTAAAAAGCTGTGATTTTAATAATACAAACAAACAATTTTATAAATTTGTATAGAAAAGAATTAAAATTCTTTTCAAATTAGGATTCTTTTCAAATTTTTTATTTTAAAATATTTTAAAATCGCTTGTCGTATAAACCCCCAGTTATGCAATATCAAGAGTATGGCAAGGCAATTCACTATTTAATAAAATGAGTCAATAGACATGATTATGACCAGTTTTACCTGTATCGACACGCTATTGGTCTACCTAAAATGGCAGGCAATGAGCGGGGTGATAAAAAGGCAAGACTTTCATTCTTTACGTGGCAAAAGCTGTATTTAATAGTAGTATATCTAAAAGTACAAAGAATAAATTCTATTTTGGCGAATGCACACTTATAGTAACACTAAGTAAGGGTTTATACATAAAACTGTGATGCGACATCGCATCGCAAAACATCTATAAGCTCCCACGGGCCACCAGTGCCACGACAAACGCAAGAACTTGCAAATTGAAACGAGTCGCGCATTCCTGCGACCGAAAATCTACATTATTTTTTTTTCTGCATCTCCTTAGCAATAACAAAAGTACACATTTCTTTTCACTACCAATTTCACCAACTAGTTTATAAAATACGTTCAGTACGATTGACGATCGTTGATGGAATGGTCATCCGAAACGTGTAAGTTGCACGAAATCGCAACGCAGCAATTTGTGTCGCAGTTTTCTGCGTTGCGAATTCGCATTGCGCTGACTGGCAGTTCTGTGTACAAAACCTAATGCCAAATACCTTCAGCAAGGATTAATGTTTTCATGATACAAGCAGACGAGTTACCTGGTAGTAAGTGACTACCACCGCCCATTGACACCTGTAACTCAAGAGTCATCGTTTTCATTCACAGCAGATACTGTAAAACCAATGATGATGGAGTTCACTATGGTTACTAAAAAACAAATAATTTCGGTCATAATAAATAAGGTAGTAAATGTCCATTTTTTGCCTAAAATATAGGTAATATTAGCGTTGCTTTTTTTCCTTTTTAAAAATGACGACTTATGTTTAAAAGAATATAACTCCAGCATTAGGAATAGCCTGTGTCGCGGGGACATTCCAAACGTACATGAAACGGACACAAAGAACACTCAGACTCAGAACAATAATTTGTGAATCACACAGTGTGTTGTCCCATGTGGGATTTGAACCCATACCACAAAACGGCGTGATGACCGCCTAAACCGTTAGACCAAACGTGCAGCCAAAATTCATAAGTTATGAATAAAATATGTAGAAATTTTATTCACATTCGCTGGTTATGTTTTCGGGTTCTCGTATTTAATTTCAGAAAGAAAAATAATGAGAGTTAAGAATGTTGTCCTTTTATTTACTTGTTTTCCTTTGAGCTGACACGTTCTTTTCGTTTAGCTTTTAACGAGTACAAGCTCATTACATTTTGAACAAAAAAAAAGAATTATCAAAATTAAGCAAGAAGCTAACAAAGACCAATGAATGCCTGCTTCTTTGTGTAGTGTATTCTAAATACTATCAAGTTCCAGGTTACTGCAATTCAGTTGAATACCAATATAAATTCTGCGTGTGCCGCTTCAAAATTTTGTTTGATTATACCGAGGCTTTAAGAGCATCAAATTGACTAAATTCGTGCCACATGCCGGTTTTAATTTTCCTTTTGGACTATTCAATATTTAGATCTGTATTGAAGTCTACTAGTTCCATTTTATTATGAAGGTATTCCTGTACATGTATGCCTTTCTCGAGTTTAATCCCAAAAGCTTGAAATAAAAACTTTCCAAAAAACAAATTGCCTTAAAAATCAGATTACTAGTGTCAGGTGGTGAGCACCCGGGCTCTGTCTTATAGGTTGTAATTTGAAGTGAAGCAGAGGAGTTTTTCACTTTGACCAGTAAATCACTCTCAATAGCGTAAGTATATACGTGTGTAAACACTATAAGTTACGCAGACGATATAGTACTACGTGCCGTTTAGGTGTTATAGCGTGGATTTTTGAAGCTTCTGCTGACCGGTATAAGTTAGTCTTGAGTATAAGAGATCAAGATATAACTTTTCCAAAGTTAAGCTCAACTGTATCTACGACTCCATGTTTTCTGTTTAAATACGTTCCTAGTAATGGGAGAACTGAATGAAGGATGCTAACGATGACAGTGAATATTATGGATTACAGGGTTGCCACCCTATCGTTTTATAAGTCAATGCCATACTTTTTTAATCAAACTAGTAGACATGTAACGGCTGGGTACGAAGAACACTATAAGATTTTTGAGTATATATGTATATAAATACACCTACTCGAAAATTTTACAGCGCTCTCCGAGCCCAACTTACTTGTATATGTGATAAATAAATAAAAAAATAAAAATCTTCATTTAGGTAATTTTAGAAAATTATTTCTTAATGTAGAGTTGAAATACAAGATTTACATGGGGCAAACAGCGAGTCGCCTCAAACTAGGTTTAGATCGTATGTCATGAGTCGTCAGTGGTTTGTCGCTGTAGCCACTTACTGGGTACAAACTCCTTATACTAAGTAACAAACTAACAAAGGGAGCATGCAGCGTGTGTATCAGGTATTTTTGTATTTATTTCATAAGTTCGTGTAAACAAAGTTATGATGTGTTTGTAATGTTTGATTTGTGGGGAAGTATACAGCGTTCTATATTCCTAGTACGTCTCTGATATGATGCTGTTGGTAGAACGGTAACAAGGCCGCCATTACTCTGTAGGGCTACAGGGATTTTCGCACATCTGACTATTTTCTTGAGGCGATTGACTAATACTTTTGTAGCAATATTCCGTTGTTTAAGATTATTAAGTGTGACGGATAGCCGTGTCATAATATCTTTAATTGTAACACGTTATACAAGTTACTTTGTTTATTGAATAGATATTCCAGACCGGTATATGTTGTCTAATTGTACTAAAATTTTACTGTGAAGGATGCAGTGTATGTATATGAACGAATAAAGCCGAGTCAAATGGGTCATCATCGATATTCATCATGAAGCTATTGAATCGAGTAGTGCATAATTGCGCGCCAATAGCGCTGTACTGTTCAGGGAAAAGCTGCATAGTATTATTTATTGAAATAACTTTTTGAAACTCTTTTTACAGCAATTTGATGAATACTATTATTTCTTTAGTAACAGTCGTACTCGCCAGATGATAAAATCTTTAATTTTAAGATAGTTAGAACTAGTTAGGGATATTTATCATTTTTTAAATTTTTAAGGTTATGTACACTCAAAACTCAGTTATTATTTTAAGATGGTATCAATGCTGTTTGTATTATTTACAGTCCAAATTAACATATTTAGCAATAGTAAACGGTGTCTTTTCATAATTATTTTATCGTCAATATTAAATACCCTTTTTTACGTGTGGAAACCCCCACGGGCCGTCACCCCACCGGGCTTTTTGGGGACGGTGTGTCGGAATCGAACCGGAGCTAAAACCACACGATGTGCCACTCTGCGCCTAAGACGGGAGGGGTCCACAGAACAGCAGTTCCTGGATTCTAGATCCGGACCCCTCACAGTGACAATTTTAGATACCTATATAAACCTTTTTAGTGTTAAGTAAAATTCGTGGATTTCTAGCCGTCAAAATAGACGAACCTTTCCTCGTTTGGTTGCAGCAAAAAAGATCTTCAAAAATGTTGTATAATAAATATTAAACTTTTTTTTATTAAGACAACATTTAAACGCTTAAAATATATTGTTTCATTATTTTTAATTTCGTTAAATATGCACTATATTGTTTTATATTAGTAACGGTATGGCAATAGGGATTTCTACGTTTGAATTCATAATTTAGAATACTTTGCCTTTTACTAGTTTACATCTAAATTGAGAACACTCTCATACTACATTTGGTATAACAACATAAAGGGATCATTACAGGAATCCCTAAAAAATATGGCCCTACCAGTGGGTACTTACCTACAGTTTTCTGGTTGTTTAAACTGGTTAAAATGCAAAAAGATTGTTTCTAAACTGTTTTCCTAGATAAGGGCACAGTAATGAAGTATGTATAAAATATGTATGTGTAATAAGCAGATAAGATTGTTTTAATATCAGTTATCTGCCTGCCTCAGTAGCGCAGTTTTAGCGTACGCGATTGCTGTGCTTGAGGTCTCAGGTTCGATTTTACAAATATTTATTATGGAGTTTGGATGTTTTCTATAAACAATGTGTATTTATTTACAAAAAAAAAGTATAGATGTATTTATATTAGTTGTCTTGTACCCAAAACACAAGCTCTGCTCAGCTTGAGACTAGATGGCGTTGTGTGTTGGATCTTAGAAAAGTCCGAAAGATTTATCTAACACTGTTCGTCTAATTGAAGATCCAAGTTTCTTTTTACAATTCATTTATTTACGACTCATTCTAATAACGTAAGCCGTATCAAAGCATTTAAATGTTCTTATTAATACAATTAAAGTCGAAGGGAGCATTCTGTCAAAGAGATTTTATTTTATAAAAATATTTCAAGGCTATGATTATTGAAATATTAAAAATGGCAGGTTATATTTAAATGTAAATTTACTGTATTAATTTGATTGTTTTCCTAAGATACCAATACCTTAAATATTGTCTTATTATTGAGTTTTAAAAGGCCGTAAATGTATTTTAAAAACATAATATTGCCAACATTTTATCCTTATACCTTTCCTCAAGGGATTGAAATATGAGTTTATGAAATATGCGGTCGTTGTTCACCTTTACGAGGAGATTATCTCCCCCCGACGAGTTGGATGTTTTAAACTTTTAATTGAAAAGAAAATACTATTTTTTATATCTACTTTCAATATTTTCAATAATTTTATTTGTTGCTCAGGAATAATAATTATGTTACGAATTATGTACAATACCATTTATACAAGTTAAATAAAATGCAAATGTCTTTATGTTAAAAAAAATAATGGCTTTTCACTAACGTAAGTACCGTCTACACTCCTAAATGTAAGTGTATACGGGAGTAGTAATAGCCTAATCCTTATGACAAAATATCGACTTTAAAGTTCATCGAAACTTAGCAGGATTGTAGGTATCAACCGGTTTTGGGTCAAAAGGTATGTTTCTTCTTTATCTATACAATATAATATCTACATACATCAATAGTTATTTATAAACCACCAAAAATTTTTAATACATAATACATTTTATTTGCATAGTCCATTATGTGAACAGTGTTGTGACGCAAATCCTGCTGAATAACCGATAATTGGTGTACATTGTTTGGTGGGTACAAATCAATTTATTCACCAATCAATTTGTGTTAAAGAACCGACATTTATTTACCTAATCAACATTGACAACTAAATTGATTGTTTTATATCTAGGATGATGATCCTTTGTTTTAAAAAAAATACCATACCTACTAAGATGTTTTTAAAACTCTCCGTATTAAGAATATATCCTTTTCCGCGGGGAACTTTACAAGCACACATGAAACAGACACAAAAAACACCCACATTCAGAACAACAATTTGTGGATCCCAGTGTTTTCCCGTGTGGCAACCCTAAGCGCAGTAGAAAGCGTCGCGGCGACCATTTAAACACTGCGCCATTCGTGAAATCAAAAAAGTATTGGAATAATTATCCTTGACTTATTCTACGGTAGGTATATGGTTATGTCACAATGAAACCTGTTCTGTTCTCTCAGCCCAAGGATTGCTAGGTTAACAGCGGTTTGAATTTGCTCAATATGTAATGTCTCGTATCCTACCGACGACTTAGTAACAGTATAACCCTGCATAATCTTTACATAGTAATAAATAATGTCGCTTCCGCTGTTAGATCTTTTAAACTGCAGTTTTCAGCGACAGATAGTAATTCAAGACGTAAGTATAACTGTGTGTGTGTAGCTGACCCCTGCGGAGTTACATCGCAGGGCAAAGTTAGTTCAAAAAAATCCTAAGTATCCTAAGATACTACTTATATCATCAGCTATCAGCCAGTGAAAGTCCCATCAAAATCGGTCGAGCCGTTGAGATTAGCCGGAACAAACAGGCAGACGGACAAAAATTGTGAAAACGTTATTTTGGCATATGTACCGTGTATACATACATATGCATTTAGTAAAAGTGGTTATTTTAATATCACACACAGACACTACAATTTGTATAAATACATGTATATTGTAGTAGAGAAAATCCGAGAATTTCAAAGACATCCGTGCGAAGCTGGGCCATATGGATAGTCTAATATACTTTTTGCAAATTCAGTTCTTATAATTTATAAACTAGTTTGCTTCCAAATTAGTTATATTTATAAGTAGGTACCGTTAACGTTAATGCCTATGACAAGATCAATCTAATAGTGAGCCTTTAATGGCAAGCAGCTCAATTGTTAAGCTAATTTTCCTAATTTATTACAGATTGGCAATTTACATTTAAATATTGTTGAAAAAGTACATTTCATTCCTTCTGAAGCTAAAATCACCTAAAATTCGATAATTTCCTTCATAGATTTCAATTAAACGATCTGGCAACCCTAGCGGAAATCAGAACGCCTCACAGATTTTGATGCGAAAATCAAGCCGTTACAGAAGTTATATACGCAAATCTTCACTGTGCTTAAACTAAATTAGAAATAGAAAAAATACATACGATTTTATAACTATTTATATTAGTGTATTAATGAAAATGTAGCGAAAAATAGTGGGTTTTTCCTCAAACTGAAAACCTTTCTACGATCCTTTAATACAAAGACAAAAAAAAACATTTATTGTTTTTTCATGAAACATATTACATTAACAAATTCATTTTGATATTATTTCTAATGTGAGAACGACAATAACGTCACCGGCGAAGCGTAGGTGTTTGGACTCATGCCCGCAGACGCCATCACCACACCCCGGGTCATAAACAACTAAAAAAAACACACTAATGCTGACTAGTAAACTGATTAAGATAAATACATATTAAACAATACAGTTTTATTTGCGTTTCAGTACCATGGTACTTATTCCATTTCAGGTTTAAACCTCAGCTAGGCACATACATATGTACCTATATTATGTTGAATCATAATGCATACACCTAGTATGATGTAGCTACTAATGCTATCATTTAAGATTACGTCCAATCTTGAACCTACTCTACGAGTAACTATATAATATCTGTAAAAATAGTTGACACACTTTTTTTAACATTTGATGCACAAGTCGTATTGGAACATATCCAGAAACGCCCCTCATATGCCGACGTAGATACATAAAAGTATATTAGTAAATTCTCTCAGATCTGAAATTAGGCGGGAATAAATTATAAATAGGTACGTTTCATGAGTTCATAATACTATCCAAAGACAGTAATTATTATTATCTTTGATGTTATCAACTATATTCAACAATAACGACTCAATTAATTGCTCAATTTCATAACAATGGAGTACTTTTAAACGAAATTTAACACTTTGATAAATATTATACTGTAAATTTAAATTATAGACAGCGAACGATAAACCTACCTGGACCACAAAAACTAACTCTTTAAAATTACGGTATTCGTTTTTTTGGGGCTCCGTATCTCAATAGGGGAAAAACGGAACTCTTATAGGATCACTTTGTTGTCCGACTGTTTATCTGTCAAGACTCTTTAGCTCAGGAGCGCGTGATTGTATCAAATTCATATCAAACTTCTAAGCCAACGCAATTAAAAGATACAGCCGTTTATGCAGCAAATTTTATACCCCGTGAACTGAGAACTTGAAACTTGGTACGAAGCAACGTCTTATATATAGCACAGTTAAAGGAAATATTGCGAAAAGCATATTTTTATATTTAAAAAATATAATATACCTACAGATTGGTACGGAACCCTCGGTGCGCGAGTCCAACTCGCACGTTGCTGGTTTTTTTATATAAGGACGTGAAATTTGGCTTTTAGAATTATTAGGAACCAAGTGTTTTCATGTTACATTTTTTAATTGTGCACGCCGTTTTAACGTTCCCTCAACTTCCACACATATTACAAGATCGAAGTCAGTCAAATTGGTTCAGCCATTCCCGAGTTTAAGCAAGACTTGCGAAGAACAATTATTTTTCATAAGAAAATAATATAGGTAGTTTATGTTTACACCAGGCTTCACTGACGCAAAATTTACAACATATTACAGTTGTAATATGTTGTTTCCCGTGTTTCCCGTGACATACTAGGTATTCCTTAAATTATAGGTAATTATTTAAGTTCGCATGTGAGTTTGTGATCCCCACGCCTAACTACTCGACCGCTACCTACAAGATGCAGAAAATTTGATAGGGTAGGCACCGACGCTAGGGTAAGTCTATACAAACAACAAATATTTTATCAAAAAAAAATCGACATCAAGAACTGGACCAAATTGAAATGGGACCACACGGGAAGCACCAGCTTTCAAATTAAAAAAAGGATCATCAAAATCGGTCGAAAGTTCTGAGGTAACAAACACAAAAAAACAATATAATTGAGAACCCCTATTTTTTTTTTTAAATGGTTAAAAAGCTACCATTACAGACTAAATACTACAACTTGTGATTTCTGAAAATTATAATATTTGTTATGCTGTCTATTTCTTTATTTCTTAATCTGGTAAATTATTTATTCATATTGTATTAAACTATAACGATAGAATCTTTATTAGAATTTATCATAACAGATCGGTTCTTATAGAAGATAGCATATGTTAAACAGGTAACTTTGTTTAAAAATCGAACTGGTAGAAAATATTTTTCATATCCAACGTATATATTTTTCTAATCTAGGTACTTTCTAATCGGAGTTATTCAAGATTCTACGGATCAAATATTCGACGAAGACCTAAATTATACTACTACATTCTCTGAATTACTGCGGCCAAATTAACAGTCACGGATATTAATAAAAACATTTATGTAACTAAGTATTAATAATTTCAAGCATAAATTTGTTTTCTACAATTTTTATGTTATTTTACTGACTGATACAACGTTTTACGATGAAATATGTAAAAATATAAAATTGAACTAGCTAACTTATTAAAAATACTACACACCGTCTACTAAATGTGACGATTCTTAAACACAATTGTTTAAATATCGTCACATTTAGTAGACAGTGTGTAGTATTTTTAATAAGTAGGAAATAACTATCTCAGTGTAGGTATTGCAAATCACTGGTTCTTGGCCTTGTAACAAAACAAAACAAAACACAATCAATCTTCCCCGACTTATCGAAAGTTGCTTGCATGACACATTCTCTTATTCTATAACTTTAAATCCTGTTCATAATATTGTAGTGATAATCTGTTTAGAAATGGTTCCACTATTGAATGTACCTAATAATAAAACTAATATTTTAAATGTAAATTAAAAATATCTTACCAGTGGCACTTAGTGAGACAATTACAAGAATACAGCTTAATTTTGTAATTTCAAACATGTTGAATAACTGTCTCAAATCACTTTTCTTTAACTGATTTTATGTATTATAGTTATATACATAAATAAATGTTTTTTTCTTTATTTACGTTTTTTTCACACTTATGTCAGTATAGTACTTTCGTAATAAGAAAGAAACATGCACTTTAATTAATGATTTAACCGTAGCAAACAAATAAGATAAAATTCGTGTTTAAATACGTAAGCTGAAAGTTTTCAGCACGACACGTCTAGCAACATGCTCATATCAAGTTCAACTACTTCAAAGAATGAACAGTATCCGCAAGCCACGGCGGGAAATAGAAAGGCTGAACGAATGAGCTGAAGCAAAATGTGATAAGCTTTTTAAATGAATTCTAAAGTTTGAGTACTTATAATTTTGCCAGAGTAATTGAAGTGAGAGGAGGAATAAAGTCATGTTTATAATCTATTTAAAATTTTATAGTGACACTATTTAATACTATAGTTCAAATTGTTGAAAAGGAAAGATTCAATCAAACTTCGTGTATGGACAAGATTTTTAGAAGATTGAAATATTTAGAGGTTGACAGAAGGCAACAATAAATAAAAGGAATAAATAAGGAATAAATATTATGAATTATAGCTCTAGTCAGGTAAATGATCTTCCACAGAATTAATTATCATTATTTGAAATCTGTATAGATATTGATAGGATATCTAACAATATTGCAATTATGGTGCCCATAAAGCGTACACTGACACTGGCAGTTGGTTGACAGGCGACATTTGAGTCTGACACCTGGATTACGATCGTTCCAACACCTAATTGTAGTAAAATAATGGTCTGGGGCGATATTCTTACTCTTATAAGGTTTTTGTAACAGCCAATGAAAAAGTATTCGAGAAATTACAACTCTTGATATAAATAAATAACTGTATAGGATATGTTCATAAAAATAATCGGAATAGGAATATAACCTATAGAATGGCAAACAAAATTTTAGCTAATGTTTTACGATTAAAACCATCGGTCATGTTATTTAAGCGATGGGAAAGTTCGGAAAAACGAGTAGCAGTGTATGACCCGTTTGATTCTTTGCCAAAAAAGAATAAAAAAGCATATTTAGAGGTTATTAAAATATTTGAGGGTCGGGACACTAGAAGACGTGGTCATGTTGAATTTATTTACGCTGCTCTTGCAAAGATGAAAGAGTTTGGAGTCCAAAAAGACCTTCAGGTGTATAAGGCCCTACTGGATGTACTACCGAAGGGAAAGTTCATTCCCACAAATATATTTCAGGCAGAATTTATGCATTACCCTAAGCAGCAGCAATGTGCAGTTGACCTACTTGAACAAATGGAAGATAACAGTACATACCGTTTTTATTTTTATACTGCTTAAAGTTTTTGTCTACATTGCTGCATATTATTTAGTTTAAACGAAATTATCATAATACTAACAATAATGTTTTCTTTGAAAGTACAGAAGTAATGCCTGATTCAGAGATGGAACAAATGCTACTCAATGTGTTCGGGTCTCGAGGTATACCTCTTCGCAAGTTCTGGCGAATGATGTACTGGATGCCAAAATTCAAAAACCTGTCTCCATGGTACTTGCCAGATAGTTTGCCTGTTGACACTTTGGAACTAGCTACAATGGCTATTCAGAGGATAACATCAGTGGACCCAGATACTAAAATTAATATTTGGCAGGTGAAAGCTTTGATCTTTTTCAATAACACTTTTTGCTTCTAAGATCAAATCACTTAATTTTTTTTTTTAAATATTGCTAACCTTAGCAAATAAAAAAAACAAACAACAACAATACTAAGTAACCCATTTTTCTATAATTTACCTGTGGTACCAAACCAAGAGGAGGAGACCCCGAGAGATTATCACTCATAGTAATATTTTAAAATTTGGCTCATATTTGTCTTTATTATACTGCGCTCACCATGTTTTAAAATAGCTACAATATCAGTATTTGGGGAGGGTCAACATAGAATAAGTATATACTTGAGGAGATATCTCCTAGCTGTAAGTGCACCTAACTATTATCATGACTGTGTCATTTGGTACATGAATTACTTTGATTTTCTACTCTTTATTCAATATTTAGTGTGTGTATACAAATCTAAAGCTTAAGTTAGTACCAATAACATTTAAAATATCTCACAGTTTATGTAAATACAAATAATTAGCAGTACTCTATTGACTTCAATGTACCTTTTGTTAGACAGAAGAAATAGAAGCTTGTCTTGATAAGACCTGGGTAGTTAGCGCCCAGAGTGAACCACAACATTTGTTATTATCGGAGCAACCTGATGAAGAACCATTGGTGGTGAAGGGACCGTATGATATATACCTGAGAGACCAAGTAGTTAGCTACTTTATGCTGATAGGAAAGACCAGACCTGAGATTAAGGATAATACAGATGACGATGGTAAGAATAATTTAATTTTATTTAAACTTATCAATACAATTGACCAAGGCAGCAAACTGTATAGCACAACAGCACTGCAAAGTAAAACTTAAATCGTGAGTCAAAGTTTCTCATTAATTTAACAGGGAGTGAAGCAAATTAAGAACTACATTATAGTAGCATCATTCTCAATCCATAGATTGAGAATACGGTGTCACCTCCCTTCTTCCCGTAAGTGTTGTAAGAGCCGTAAGTATATAGGACAATGGCACTGCAAAGAGCAGGAAAACATAAATAATATACTTAAATCCCCTTTCTAAGGATTTTACTTTTAAATTGTTTGTGTAAAACGAACTAGGTGTACTATTAACACCTTTATTAGTTCAATAAACTTGTATTGTATAAATGGTTCATCAGAATAATTTTCTTAAATTGTCAATGTCTATAGGTTCTATAGGTAGGTCTATAGGTTATAGGTAATTGTGTGATTCCGTGAGGGGGGGCCAGGAATCCATAGCACAGGATTTTATCCTAGTTTGGCTTCCTGACTTCCACAAAAATTGTAAATCATAGTTATAGTATATCAGTGTAACACTAATTTTGTGGGAGAAAAATAAATTTTATTATTATTATTATTATAGGTGTATGTTATATATAGCTGTTGCCCACGGCTCCACCCGCGTATATGTCGGTTATCGCTGTGAATATTAACCTATGTGTTATTCTAATGTATAAGCTACATTATCGTAGTTTCATTAAAATTCATTCAATAATTTTTATGTGAAAGAGTAACAAACGTCCATCCATACTTACAAACTGGCGTTTATAATATTAGCAGAATAAATGATTTATTAGAATAATTCTCGTAAAATGTCAAGTAGTTTAAGATTGTTTTTGAAAGAGGCTCACAAGCGCCCATGACTTCAATATAATAATCTTCCTGTTAAATTTCCAGATGTCTCAAACATAGAAAAACCTCCCGGAATCCCTGGTTTTATTGGCACCCCTAAGTTACCCGCAGTAAGACAAACAACAGTTCATGAACAAGATGATGGCACTATTGTTGCTGTTTGTGCCACAGGTAACAAATATCATTTAGTAGGTAGATAAAAATACATTAATATTGGCACTTTTTTCTGCCACTGGGTGAACAATCTTTGTGTTTAGTATTTATTTGGAATAAATAAATATGTTCAGACATTTATTTTAACACACAACGCCATCTAGTCCCAAACTAAGCAGAGCTTGTACTATGGGTACTAGATAACTGATATTAATACTTATATACCTTTTTTGTAAACACATACATATTATACATAGAAAGCACCCAAACTCCGAAACAAATATTTGCAGATCATACAAACATTTGGCCCGACTCAGGAATCGAACCCAAGACCTCTTGCACAGCAGTCGCATTCGCTACTACTGCTCCACAGAGGCAGTCAAAGTAATGTAAAAGTTATAGTTGAATGTTTGTTTAGACCCATTTTCATATGCAGTTATCGGATTATATCATTGAGAACAGATTTGTATTGATATGCCTTAATTTTTGTGTCAAGTTATATATATATATCTGTGTCAAACATGTCTATAATTACAGCATAAATTTATTAAAATATATGTGTATGTTTGTTGCAATATAACTAGCAAATATATAGTTTTTGATTTTTTTGCTAATCTCCATGACTTTGCAGCAGATAGCTATTTTATAATTGGGAACTCTGTTAAAATTATATAAGTATTAATATCAGTTATCTAGTACCCATAGTATAAGCTCCGCTTAGTTTGGGACTAGATGGCGTTGTGTGTTAAAATGTCTGTATACATATATTTTTTTTTGGTTTTGTTAAAGAATTAGGATTCCACGCAAACATTAAGTATGTAGTTACACAATCGCACTTACAACTATAATATGATTAAGTATAAACATTTTCTTCATTATTCAGGTACTTCATCGAGGGACTCATTACTATCTTGGATTAGACTACTAGAAAAGCATGGTAACCCTGTATTACGAAACATCCCAGTCATATTCACACTGACATCGCCACCCAATGACATAGCTGTGCAAGAAACTCAACCAGCAACTCAAGAAGGCGATAAAAACGAAAAACAGAGTACCTCAGTGTAAATACAAATATGTATGTTGTTTAAATGTAGTAAATATGTTTTGTTTTTAATAATTAGTTATTATTACTTTCCTAATACAATTATGTTACGAAAAGTTTGTAACCACATTATTACTTTTACGAAAATAATCAGAATGGTAAACCATAATATCACATCACATCACAAAGAGCTTTTAATATTCCACTGTTAAACATAAGTAGCTGCTTAGAAAGGGGGTTTTGACCTGCTATACCAAACTGGTCAGGCGGGTTGGTTAAGTTGTTTCGAATTACGCCTGTTATTGGTCTAAACGTAAAGTTAACTATGCTGTTTTAAGCATGCTAGCTAAAAACACATTAAAAATCATCATCAGCCTATCGCAGTCCACTGCTGGACATAGGCCTCTCCAATTTCACGCCACTTAGTTCGATCTATGGCTTCTCGCATCCAGCTCCTGCCAGCCGTCTTGCGCAAATCATCGCTCCACCTGGCTTGTGGACGTCCTACACTACG